>JABFOV010000103.1:0-54968 GCA_022817685.1 Aradophagus sp. ZL-2020 | reverse complement strand
CGAGGAGATGGGAACAAGAAGAAGAGAAGAGGAAGAGCAAGTCACAAGGGAGGCAAGAGAGACACAAGAACCAAGAAAGGGAATGGGGATAAAGGAAAAAAAGGGAAAAACGAAAAGGGGAAATTGTTAATGAAAAAACAGGAGATTAAGATATATTATTAGTTGACCAATAAGAAAATTTTAATAGTATTAAGGTGAAAAACGAAAAAAAAATAAAATATTTTTTATTTTTTTTCTGCTATCTATATGTTTTTTTTTTTTTTTTTTTTTTTTTTTTTAATTGTCACATTTTACAACCCATTATAAAACTAAGTATCGATACACGTGCGCATAAAAAACAATTATTGCATGCTCGCGAGGCGAAGGCGTCGGTGCAACAAATGACATTGTTCGCTGCAAGTCAATTACGTGCGTTTTACGACGGGCATTAAAATTCGGGAACCGGTGTATCGATCTCAGGCCTTTTATGTTCAATTATAAAGCCCGCGATGCGACCAAAATACGTGCACAAACTTTGCGACAATCCCCTTTTTTCTGTCTTTATTTAACTGTAGTAGTTGAAATTTAAATTCAGGCAGGAAAACCGAACCGATTATAGCTTTTATCTTGGAACACGTTGAACAAAGTTCGAGTTATCATTTTGATTTGTGAGAAATGGTCGCTGGTTTGATTGTGTTGGGGGAAAAAAAGGAACGTTAGACTGTTTCCTTCGCACTCTTATTGTTTGAATGGCGAGAAAAGCCGGGTTTTTATTGTCGACCGAATGCCGTTATTAAACAGCAGATAACCGACCGTAAATCGGCCGGGCGGTCGATTTTTGATACGAGCCACCTTTTTCCGCCACTCTCGGTAATTGGCTCGGCGAAACGGCCTAGGGCGACCGAATCTCTTGGCGAGGCTCGTCCCTTTTTGACCGAAGGACTTGGGCTACCTCCAAATGTCGCCGAAATTCAAGCCGACTCGATGCTTCAGTATTATTTATCAAAATTAATGGCCCGCACATTTCGGGATGTAGGACAGATATGGCCGCGGCTGTAAATTTTAATGCATATACAATTCCCTGCCTCCGTCTTTTTTCAGCCCTCTTTTTTCCGCGATAAAAGCTGATTACTTTTTTAATAGACCGGCGCGTTTTACATCTGAGAAGACGTGTCATTGAGAACAATTAGTGCGTTTAGGTGATACGTCGACGGGAGATTTTTTTTGTTCTTTTTTTCTACATTTTTTTTATGATTTCGCATTTACGTACACCTTTGCGGGAGGTGTGCGTAAATATTGTTGCATGTAATTTTTAGTTTCAAGATGATAAAAAGCCGGATGATTTATCGTTGCAATAACCAATTTTATGTCCCTCATTTTTACCCGGCTTTTATTCTATTTTTATTTACGCAATGCAGATGTGTTCGGGACGCTTCGAAATGTTAGTGTTTTAAATATTTCGCGCGTAAAGAATTACTCGGTGAAATTGAAGGTCGAATATATCCGATAGTAAGAGAATTGTGAATTTCGTAAAGAAATAGTATGCTTATTTATTTATTTATTTTTTGTTTATTTTTATGTAGTGAAAAAAAAGTAACTGCAATTGATTTCGAATAGAAATTATAAATTTGCTCCGACAAAGTAACATAAATGTTATGGCCGTTCGAAAACGTGAAAAACTTGAAAAAATGAGAAAGATGGATTATTAAAATTTTTAGGTCACCTCGGACAAATTCGGCGTCATCTAATTTTAATAAACAGGTTTCGATAAAGTGATTGAAAAAGACTTTTGCGAACTTGTCACGTACACTTTCACGCGAAACGTTTTTCCCTCGAAACTCCACGCTAAATGGCATTGAAATTCACTGCCTAAAACTGAATTTTTTTTTCTGGTCCGTTGAAGCTACTCTCGCGCTGTATTAACAAAGCTGGTGACTTTTTGTCGATGAAATTTTCGGCCCATTTATCGCGGCTCATTTTCGCCGATACGTTTTTCACGATGAAAGGCTTAGTTAGTGAATTACAGACACATCACGCGACGAGAGTCGCCCGAAATAGGACGATTTCACCGTTAACGTATGCGCGCGCGTGCAAAAAGTGACACTTTTATTGGGGATAAAATTTTCCGGGTTCGCGCGCGCGCGCGCGCGCGCGACAGCAGCGACGCTCGTGCGTCATAGACTCGGTGGCGTGCACTTTTAGCAGCGCGAAATGCCGGAAGCGCGAGTTCCGCGTAAAATTGTACCGGGGGCGCGTTTTATCTCGTCTGTTTATTGACGAGCGCCGACATTTTCCAGGCCCCCCGCGAGCCTTCGCGGAAGCACTTCGCTCGGGCGTCGTTGATTTTTGTTTCGCCGACGCGCGAGCACCTTCGTGAAATTTGTTCGCAAATAATCGACCGCCGATCGTTTGTTTGCTCGACGGCCTCTTTCGCTCGATAAATCTCGGCCTTCATTTTTGTCTGACCGTGCGTAATTGGATAAATAAATTGACGGTGAAATTGTAGCCGCGGAGTGGAATATTTTTGTCGTGCGTGGAAAATTTGATGCGGTGAAAATATTGGTATTTGTGAATATTGATCTATGTAATAAATGAACGTTTAATGTTTTATGCCATGTTAATAATGTTAATGTTTTTATTAGTATGAGGAATGTTGAATTACCGATCTTATATTATGAATTCAAATGATATAATCGACAACGTTTGTAGTAGTATTTATAGTGATAGCATTACGTTTTATTACTTAATTTTCCTCAATCTGGACTGTAAATTTGATTATCTGCAGACTGTCATTCGTTCAGCCAATTATAGTGAAGATTCCATTTGTAATGTTACTCTGATTGAATACTCAAAGCAAAGGATTAATTTTGATTGGCTGATAATCTATTGTGGGCAATAGTCGAATTCATAATCCAAAATGTTAGATTATCAATTCATTTTTCGAGGTGTAGACAATTCAAGGTACATTTTCGTGACCGGTGTTGCACAAGGTCATTCTCGATATTTGCATGATAAAAACGAGTTTTAAATGTTTTAAAATAAAACGTTTGCATCATTAGCTTTAACATTGAAAATATTTGAAATTTGAGTAGAAAATGTATAAATTAAAACACGTGCAATGTGGGAATCGAGAAAAATCTAACTAGAATTTAGTCATTTTACGTGTTCAATATTAATTTGTCATATATATATATCATTCAGACAAGAAGAACAAATTATTTTTTAAACTTGTTTTTCAAAAATACAAGTTTTTTCGCATCGGCTATAAATTATTTCAAATCTTGTAATAAATATTTGTTGAAGTCTATATCTTGCTCCAGATTTCTCACATGATAAATTATCACTAGAAAATATACATTTTTCTTGAGAGAAAAAAAAAAAAAAAAAAAAACTTGAAAATCCTTCCGAGATACAGTTACATGATTTACAGTCAATTTCACTTCATAGTACATTTCATCGTGTTCATCATTTTACATTTATGGTTCATTTCATTCAAGTAAACTTCAAATATAATATACAATTATTGATAAGCAAGATCAATAATGTTTCAATAAATCAAATCATTATTCGTCGATTTGAAGTCTTGGGCACGATCGAAAGAATCCACGCGCAAGAAGTTTGCAACGTTTATTTGCAACGAAATAATTTCCGACGGAAATTATTTCACTTTATAACACACTGATATTAATTCAAGTCCCAATTTTGATTGTCGATGAACGAAATGATAATTTACCAAAAATTCGTTGCAATTAAACGTTGCAAATTTCTTGCACACAAGAATCCACTGTCGTTTTCAAGCGATCGCAAAAGACGTGAGTTATTCAAAGACCAAATTTTTGCTTCACCACGAATTCGATCAGCTCCGCATTAAAGTATCGCCGAAATTTTTAGTCGCCCTCGCCGCTTGTGTACATTGTCACGCGGCCAACGCGACAACGCCAAGAAAACCGTCGGCGAAGTTCGAGGCCCGGCCGATCTCGCCTTTGTTTCCGCGGCGCGGCGCTTCAACCTCAGAGCCATTCATCGGAGTGGCCCGCGAGCGTTCGTCCGCGTATCTATTTCTGCGCGATGAATCTATGTCAATGATATTTTTGTTTCCCGCTTGAAGACAGCTGACAATCATGTTGCAACTTTTGCGGCTTCGCACGGTCGTTTACGAAAAATTGCCGGCCGCGGTCGGGTCGCCGCGAATCTTAACGACAAATTAACACGGACAAGCGCGCCAACGGAATCGAATCCTCGCATTCAAGCCCGGGGATTGACATTGCTCGATACATTCGATTGGAACAATTTTCACCGTCAGTCGATGTGTTTCATGTGTGGACGATTATACTAAGTTTTATTACTGAAAATTGTATGATGGAATTATAATAA
Source organism: Aradophagus sp. ZL-2020 (assembly GCA_022817685.1). Lineage (NCBI taxonomy): Eukaryota > Metazoa > Arthropoda > Insecta > Hymenoptera > Scelionidae > Aradophagus > Aradophagus sp. ZL-2020. The sequence goes on along the minus strand of JABFOV010000103.1, from coordinate 50,615 downwards.
AAGTGCGAGAGGAAAATCATTTATGACATTTTTGTCAAATATTTTTATACATTTTTTGTACGTTGTACAACAATTTCTTAAATGTAGTATGACGTTTGACGTTTGAATTTCCATCAAAATTTTGTGATACAAAATTTTATATTATTGGAACTCGGTTTAATAGTTTACACTACCATGAATATCAATACAAATGAATGTTTTTTTTTTTTTTGTAAATTTTTATTAAATTTTATCGAAATTTGTTTGACGAATAAAAAATCATTCTATATCTTTTATAGATTTCTTTACATTACGACAGAGACTTTTTGAAGTTGAACTTTGAAATGATAAAAATGCTTTGAATCCTTAGTTATGCTTTAACCTTTTGATAATGCTTAGAAATTAGATAGTCGTTTCGTTTGTCGCAGAACGACACTGTCATTGCCGCCGGGAGCTTTACTCGTATTTCCTCTGTCTACAAAGTAGATGGCCCGTTACCGCGCAAGGATGTGAAGCGATAATAATAAAAAAGTGTCGCCAAGGTTTTCGCGTTATGAAATAGGTGCAATAACGCGATGATATCAGAATGTGTAGGAAAATAGATCGCTTAAACAGATACCCGGGGATAGAAAAACGCGAGCTATTATTTGAGGGAGATGTTTGTCGGGGCAATTTCAAGATCGATGATACGCTTTTTTACTACTGTATTTGTGTTTCGTTAATTTTCGCGAAGTGTTGTTTTCACTTCTTGTTTGGAATACGACATGCGAGTCTCCTTTTCGATCCGTTCGTTAACATAAAATTTGTGTTTCGATTTTGTTCGGAAGAACGAAAAAACGCGAATGCGGTACAACAGGAAGTAGAAAAATCATGGACGAATATAGAAAGAATGATACTCGAGAAAAAAAAAGTAAAAAAGCGATGTTTTGTTTGACATTACTTTTTTTACGTTATGTAACACATTTTTATGCAGGCAGAAATGTGATTTTCCAATTCAGTTGCTACTTCCTGTGCTGCCGTAGAGAATAAATAAAAAACATTATTTGTTGAAAATATAATTTCGCGCATTTTTTATGCACTTGATGTGACATAAACAATTAATCGGCTAGTTTTTTGGCTGACAAATATTTTGATGCGAGATGGAATCAGATGAAATCGTTAGCAAACTCCAAGGCTTGTCAGTGGAGAACAAGAAAAAAAAAAAAAGTCAGTTTTGCGCGTGATTTATAAAAAAGACGGCAAATATATGCCAGAACACGTTTTTAAAATAAAATTGAAATATTTATTAATAACTTCACTGCAAAAACAATTTTCTCTGCAAAAATTTTAAAACTACAATGTGGACAAACTGCACCAATATTTACCGGGTCACTTGCACACGGACAAAAACTGTATCTTTTAAATATATTAATTTTAAATATACTTATTAAATACGATTCATATCAAAGAGACAATTTATACTTGTATCAAGTCCGGGAATTGCAATTACTTAATTCGTTTCCCCACAATTCGACCTTTTCTCGAAAAACAATTTCACGTTGCATGCTACAAACACAGGACGTTAAAAATGATTGTTAATTCACATGGATGTAACGACATGAGAAACTAATAACGTAATAAAAACTTGCAAGATAATTAAACTAAACCGGGGGAGGTAAAACGGCGCACGCAATTTCGTCCGCGCACGTCAAGCTCCGCCGGGCAGTCGTTGGCGAAAGTCGCTGTCGAAAAACGGCCGGCTTCGTCCCGACATCGCGCTGGAATTGAAACATTATAATGATTTAGCCTTAACTGAATCCCAGCGACGTGGTAACGCGAATATCAAATTGTCCGTCTATTTTGTTTAACGCATTAACCGGCGCGCCCGGTATTATCTGGAACGCGATCTGGTCACGCGATCCGGCCACGGCGCGATGCCGTGCCGAATCCGGCAAAAAGCGCCTTATCGCGCGCGTAATGAATTGGCGCACTCGGGCTCGCGGCATTGGTCGGCCGAAAATTCACGCGAGGGGTACACACGCGCCCCACGATTCAACACCTGTTGATCACACGCAGATTTAACGCCGCGAAATTCGGCAAAGATAGATCGGCGCGATTGCAGGGCCGTTTGATTTACCTCGAGGTTACGCGATCGAGAGTTTTGCTTCTGGGGATTAAACGGTCGGGTTTGCGTTCGCGTGTATTACAAGATTCAACTCATGCTTTTCATTTCCGGGACGGCCAAAATCGTTGACGATTTACTCGACTGTATCGTCGTTTTTGTTTGCAGGAAACGTATCAGTAAGTACGTCGTCAACTTTTAAACGTAGATTTTTTTTTTGTTTGGACGTTGAAATATTGGTATTTGAAAGAGGAAGTAAAATGTTAAAGGGCGTTTGGATCTGTCGGGGATTCCGAGCGATAAAAAAATGAACGCTTGTTGAAAATGTTTCTGCGAAAAATGGCTTTTAAATAATGAAAAATGGGATTATGACGTGATAGGATGGGGAATCATTCGGTTTAAATAATTTTAAGTTGAAGGACGTAAAAACGAATTCAAGCGAATATGGCTTTTGGACTATTTTGATGCACGGCTTTGAAAACACTAAAGTTCAAAGTTTAACTTTAATTTTAACATATATACTTTAAAATTTCACTTCTAAAAAGAAGTCTCTTACAAACTGCGTGAATTGAGAAGTTTAGTGGTTTTAATCTACTTAATATGGGAAGTTTTTGAGGAACAAGTACTTAAGCAATACTAAACTTCTTAATTTAAGTGTTTTTCTAGTGTACAGGTTTTCCTGCAGTGTCTTTATACTGAAAGAAGTAAAGAATTTTATTTTATTACATTATTGTTATTTTTTTCTTCTTTTTTTAATAATATTAGAAATATTGGCAATAAATACATCAACAATCGCAGTTGTAGACTTCTATGTTCGTAGAAACGAAGAAAACAAGTGACAAGATCGGATTAAATAGCTCGAACGAACAAAGCAATAAAACTTGATTTTCACTCGAACTCACACCACTTATTTAGGTCACAACAAGACCGAAGCTCTTAATTTCGAAAAGATCGTCAAACGTCGGGTCATAAATTCGGGCGAAAGTTATGCAATAAGACGACAAAATGTATATTATCTCGTCAAGATAATCGGCGGAGCGAGGTAAAGTGGAAATCATGCATTGGCAGAAATTAGATGGAGATAATGAAAGGAGGACGGAAAGTTATGTATTATTAATTGAATGCGAATATGTTTACGAGCCCGCGAAATCTCGGCGCGGCGTGTATTCGTTATCTCGCCGACGTAATCTCGTTTCGTCTGTGACGATCTATTTCAATCAACATTCAAAACCGACGATCGACGCCAAAATAACCAGATCGCGGATAAGAAAAATCGTTTGAAAAGTCATTGCGCGTTTCGCTCGGTTTTATGATTTTAAGGACCCTCGATTATAATTCCACGCGCGATAAAACATCGGTGGAAAGTATGGAAATTTCGCGAGGCGCTAGGATTTCGCGAACAAAAGTACAAGGAGCATCGCGGTTTCGCATTCACGATAGCAGCAGTTTGAAATTGTTACGCGTATATAAATATATCAGCGGGGTGTGTTTATCCCCGCGGGGGACATAATTTTGCATAGCCTCGTTTACATTTCGAGCCGCGCCGGTGACCATAAGAGTAACTTTAAATTGTACTTTTCAACTCAGCGGTGCTCCGCGTTGAAGCGTATTGCTTGAAACAACAGTCCGCTCGTTGTAAATTAACTTTGCCTACACGATAATTTAAACAACTTGTCATTTGTAAAAATATTAAACTACGGTTCATACTCGCGTGAAAATTATTGACGCAGTTTCCGTGGGTCGGGGTTTGAGCTTTTGACTTCGTTCGGGCTCGTAACCGCTGCTTAAGAAGACGTCAAAGTTTCGTCCGCAAACCTGCCTTGAGATGTAGTTTCTTTTTAATTTAAATGAACGTTACAAAGAAACGTGCATTTTAATGACATGGGGGTCGTTCCAATTCTGCGAGAACATTTATACATATAAAATGAAATTACTTCTTTCTCCGATTCATGTTAACAACACTCACAAAAAGGATGCATTGAGTGAAGAAAAATTTTCTTGGATCAAGACAAAATGTATCTTGACATTTTACCAAAAATAAATTTTCTTGAGCCAAGACAAGTTTCCTTGATCCAAGGTACCAAGTGATTAAGCCAAGAAAAAATGTCTTGACGGGATAAAATTGGGTTTAGATCGAAGAAAATAATAGCAAAACTTAGCGATTCTTGAACGAAGGTAAAGATTTTTGTGAGTGAAGATCGTCTTGAAAAAGAAAATTTTATATTGTTCCGTTTTTCGTACAAATATTTCTGCAAAAATGGAATTTCTTTACGTACAGTTTTCCTCTCGTTACCCGACAAAAGCAACACGTGAAATTACATGGTAAATAACGTTATCGATACTTTATCGCCCAAGACATTCATCGTCCCATAAAGCTCCAATTTTTGCCCCATTCTCGATCAATTTTAAATTTCAAATGACGATACACGATTGCGGAACTTGGTAATCGCGTCGATGCCCGACGACGTTAAATCTTCATCGCAAAATATCCACTTACGTTTCGACAACGCGCAAACAATGCCACGCCGGGTCTTTTAAGGCCGCGCCGGATCAAAAGATCCGGCGCGGGTCGTAAATCCATTAGCGGCGATCGTAAATTCGTTAAGCCGAGTCTTGACGAGACGGCGCGGGTTGTGAATTTTGAATCGAATTAACGGAAATAATAAAGTCGCGAAGACGCGCCGACGACATCTTGCCGGGGTCGCGAACTCACTGTCAGGGCTTATCATTTTTACTTAATTAGCCTGCAAGTAGTTTTACCAAGCAGCTAACTGACGTTTTTCGCGGGTGACAATGCAAAGTTGCCGCGCTTATCGCACCGTGCGTTTCTTTTTCGTTGAACGGCACAGTATTTAAGTCGCTCATTAAACGACGGCGTTTGCGCTTGTTAGCTGTTTTTTGAGGCGAGGCTAAATGCTTTGCGGCGACGAAAAAAGAGGATCGAAGTCACGTTGTTATATTGTGCCTATTTATGCGGCATTTATGTGGGACTAGAGGAAATGTGTTGAATGGAGCGATGTTACATTTCAAGTACTGTTCTGGACAATTTGCTTTAGGTTCGCACAAAATTTTACGATTATTACGGCACTGCGCCGTAAATGGTTCGGATCGTTTCATTAGCAAGCTGTTCTGATAAGATTTAATGCTCGCTAAATAATTTACAGTGAGCCGTGAAAAAATATCGAGCCCTTGTTCGATGACGCACTTTCGTCCGATTCGTCTCGTTGAAAGTTGTCTGCTGATGTCATTGTCAAAGATTTTGTCATTGATAATACTTATATTACGAAGAGTAAATCGTAAGTACTAGAGTATTACTGTAAAAACAAGTGTTTGGAAATAAAACATTGGTTCACGATTTTAAAACGTGTTTGAAAGGTTCCATGTTAAATGATATGGAAAATCTTTGAGAAAGAACTTTTTTATAATTATAAGTTGGTTTGAACTTAAAATTTTTTTTATACATATTGATAGAAATTGTTTTATTTTAACTACAATATTAGATATGTAAAGGAAGTTCCAAACGTTTTTTTATCAACAAATACGAACTTAGAAAATGTTCTACTAAAATTCATTGTCACTTTGTGAACAATTAACTGAAAGACTTTGAAAAATAGCCCAAAATCTTCTAAATAATTAAATTTCATTTACGAAACAAAATTGTACCTCGTTCATTTTTTTTTTCAAAGTACAAATTCGTTGATAAAAACAGTTTAGAATTTCCTTCATATTTTTAAATTACAATTACGTGAATGGTTAATGTGCAAGAAAAAAATTTCTTTCTGAATACAGTCAAGTGTTAAAAAAATGTTTGCGTTGCATTTGCACCGAATGTTCGAGCAGAGTTTCTACGAAGACGTGGACTGGAAAAGGGGACGGAAAACGATCGAGTTAATATGAATATATTAAGTCGTTGGCTAAACAGATTAATGCTCGACCAAATTTGTCGAGGTTTTAACATTATAATGCGTGATTATCTGGCGCGCTTAGCACATCGCGCGTCGAGCGATCTAAACTTAATAGGCGATAACGGTGGGAAGCAGTGCAAACGGCGCGGATATTCCGCGTGGTCGCTCTCTCCCACCCGTTCGCTCGCCGTCACCGCGGCTGATTTCTATATTTACAAATCGGCGCCCCGCCCGCGCCGCGTTTAAGCGCGTTACGTGCACCCGTATTCCACGGTTATCGGTCGCGCGGCAAGGGCTGGCGTAAAAAGCGCCTACGTTTTTACGCCCGACCTTAATCCGCGGAATCCTCTAATTACAGCGCGTTAAACGGACATCGCGGCCGCAAAACGAAACACCCTCGTTATTTCCTTTCGCAACACTTTTTTCCGTAATTGTCGCCGCGCTGCCTTCGCCCGCAAATCTTTTTCCTTGCCAGGGACCGAACTTCTAATTGGATTTGATGGCACGTCGGCGACGGTGTTATTTCGACCGGAAATTAGTACGAATTAAAAAGAAAAGAACGAAAAAAAAAAAAAAAAATTAAAAGAGACAGACGAGATGAGAGTAATTGTACGTCGCGAAGGAGAATGTAAAAATACATCACGAATTTCATGGAATTACAATCGAAGTGTAAAAGCTGATTGGTAAAATTGTTTGTTTGGAAAAAAGAAGCATTTCGTTGACTGGCCTTTACACCGGAAATTTCTGGAATTCACTTTTTTAATAAACATGACGTAATTAAAATGAATAAATTTCACAGGCTTCTGTCGAAATACTTATTTTATAAAAAATTCAATTCTTCTTCAATACTTTACAATACAGTAATAATGATTTTCGTTAATTCAATGCAATTGTGTGCTCGAATAAAGTCGAAAAAAATCATCTCGTCGGTAAATAACTTTGGGGGGGAAAAACAAGAACGGAAAAAACAAAGGGAATGCGAGAAAAGGCCCTCTTCGATTGGTTCGACGGGTATTCGAAATCGCGGCGAAAGTTGGATCGCTTGTCTTTTCAAGTCGGCGACACGGAAGAACGCGGGATCGTGCGGTCTCGCTCTGGTCCGGCGATTCTGGTGCAGGCGCGCGAAAGGGACGGCTCGCGGTCGCAAAGTTGGTGCGTTTGGCCACGCGCCAATCACAGATCGAAGCGCCCGTCAAGAACGCGAACCGCTCCAGTATCGTTCGGTTCAAGTGTTTGCCAATCGTTGAAATCATTTCCCGGGCCGTTCGCGCGACCCTTCGCCCGGATTTCTCGCGCATTATCCCAGGCCGTCGCGTTAATACGTTGTCGTCGCGGGGCGGCTGCCAAATTTTTCGCCCCGCCAAATGCCAGCGGCCTCGTTGGCCGCTTAAGACGTATTGATCCCAAACGAATTGGTGGGATTAATTCTTATCGCCGCGGTTTTATCGCCCCTCGAATCATCGACGAAGATCGCTTCGCACTTGTTATTCTTCGGGAGATAGATAACGAGGAGCGATACCAAAGTAGGACAAAGATGGGAGGAAACGATTACTGTCGAGTTGACGCATCAAAGCAGTTGTCAAAATAACTGCTATCATTTTTGGATCTTCGAGTTCGTTTGAACGTGGAAACATTGGCCAGGACGACGACACTGGATAACTAAATTTTTTTCATTACTTTTTCATCATGTTGGGATATATTTTTGCTTGATATTGAGTTCCACAATGTTTTGTCGTAAGAACGTTTTTCATCAAAATGTCAATACTCTAATGAAAGTTTGACCGGCTATTTTTACATGGACGTGTCTTAGGTAATTTATATACATGTTTCGTTCGAAATTGGGCTAAAAAGTTGCTTCTAAAAGTGATTTATATCGACTACTCTACACTCGATTTTGATATCTATATGCGGAAAGCGGCATGGCAATTAATTTTCGTAATGCATTGTATAATTGATACGAAATCAATCATAATACTAATTAATGTCGAATGCGTCGGCGTAACAGCGGTCACGCGTCCGGCAATGCGGCAAAAACCGCAGGCTAAATTAGATTTTTTTCATTGTTACGTTTTTTCAACGCCCATCTTCCCTTTTTTCCCGAAGTATTTAATTTTCACATCGAGCGTCGAAATTAATTCAATTTGTCGGGTGAAAAAATGATAAAGAATAGCGTACTTTGTCGTGTAGTGAGAAAATGCTTCGTAACGGCTTTAGTTGTATTAACGAGATGTGTGGTTTTTATAAGCAAATAATGAAGATTAATTGAATAATGTGGTTCCTGTTAGCATATTATTAGTAATAAGAGTCACCTCTTCGATTGCAAGACTCCCTCCCCCTCGGCTAAAACCATTATTGTGAACAATCAATTTCAATTTGGCTGGGCTAAACATACAGTCGCTAAAAGGGTTCGATAAAACGGACAACATTTAAAGTCCGGCTATACTGAGACGCGCAATTTGTTACTTTTACGGTCAAAATTTCTGGTCGATCGACTTTCTTCGGTCAATTCGAAATGTTTAATTAAAGATTCGCTGGCACCGTTTGCGCGTGCATATCCGTTTGATGAAATGTCGTTAAAAAGTTCGCTCTTTCATCTATGCCTTGTTCTCAATTAAGTTGTAGTTTTTGAGTATAAATTGTAAATCGTTTACTTTTGTTTTTTCGCTCACGCGAGTCAATGTAATGGACATCTAATGGAGATGTGGTTGCATGATAACATTAGCTTGGGTTAATTTGCGCGCTGACCTCATTAAGTTAACCTCTGCCATCGTCGTCCGTAAATGCCGACCGGCGACAAAATTTTTAACCAAAATCCCAATTCCCCCAACTCGGGTGTGCCTCAACTTTGCTCCTGATCGTCGATATCGGATTTAATGTCGAGCTTGAGCGAACAATTTGGGATTTGGAAAAGCTCGTTATAATTTGCTATCAGTTACAAACATTTGTTTGTCAGTAATTGATGAATTTGGTTTTAATCGAATAGTACATTTTTTGTCCAATAAATGTATCATTGTATGGTAATGATTTAATTTTAAATACATTAGTGTGCTACGTAATTGCTTACTTGAAATAATTCAAAAGAGTACAATAAATTAAAAGAAAAAAAAAATGTAAAAGCTATTTTAAGTCATTTTTACGACATGTGTAAAGACTCTTCAACGTATTTGGCCGTTTTTTGCAAGTAGTGGAAAAATTGAAGAAAACAAACAAATTTACTGATTCTTTTCTAAGTCGGAATTCGCTGATCAAAAGGCGATGACAAATTTATGTTCATTTCATACAAGTCACTTTTGACCAGATTTTCGTGAATGTGCAAACCAAAAATTATTTCAGTATTCAGGTCGATTAAAATAATTTTATGGTCCAAATGCAAACAAAATGAATATTTTCCGAGGTCTAATCGAGACAACATCGATTATATCATGATCCGTAAACTTGGATTTATTTTAATTTTCGTCGTCATCTAAAATACATGGCCGCGCTGTTTATTCTCGTTAACTTAGATACAATAAACGCTTCTTTCTTGAAAGTTTAAAAGTTACAAAGTTTGACATCGCTTGCCATACAAAGAATGACATCTAATAAATGCGAATAGACTTGATTAACATTTCAAACAGGCTTAAGGCGACTATTATAAGGGAATGTTTAACAGCTTGAATTTATCGTCGATGAAATACGGCCGTCACTTTTGCCCATGAATAGTCTTTGTAGCGCTCTTTTAAACGGAACTTTATGATTAGACAATTTTCCTCTGCGACTTAATTTCACACAATTATTTCATTCTTTATCAGGGGAAATTAAATTTTACCCTCATTACAAAAATAAATAATTAATAATACACGCGTCGCGTCGTTTCTTAATTAAACATAATTCACGTTCTTTTATTTAACGCTCCGATAAATTAAATCTTTAATTAAATGACGATACACGAGGAAAATGGAGGAAATGTTCAAGTACATTCATTGTAATATGTTCATTGTTTTTAACATTTAATATTTCGCAGTGCAGACAAAGGAAATGATTTTTTTTGTCGTTGTCGGTTTATTAAATTGATAAAATGACAAGAATTGTCAAAAATTATGTATATATATGAAAATTAATTTTGTCGAATCAAGATTTTTCACTTTTCAATATCATAACATTTATTTTAAGGCATTTACTTTTAAAAGTATTATTAATAATCAATATTATAAAAAAAAAACTTTCATGCACATTTTTAAAGTTACAATCGCCAAGTACTACCGGCTGGCGAGCCACTGAAGGCAATTAATCAACTTATCGCGAATGAGTGAAGTTAACTTCGAAGTTAGATTATAACAATTACAAAACTAACCAAAACAAGAAGGGTATCAGGTTCGAAACTCGGTGAAAGCAATACTTTTAATGAAACAAATTTATAAAGTATATATATGGACAGTAGACATGATTAATAGTGAAAAATTAATGTTTCATAATAAAAAATTGTTTCGGTATCAATAGTGCCGTGGTCTACGAAAGATGCGTTGAATCGACGGTTGGCGTAGGTTTTTGCGCATCGATTGGCGCGTTCCATTCGGAGCAACTTAATCGTCCGGAACTGCCGTTTCGGCTCACGTTTCACGACGCCGTAAACATTTCGTGGTCTTGTGCGTGCGGCGGCCGAAATTTACGTCGAAAATGATTTGCGCGATCGCGATTTCACGCGCTGCGAATGCCCCGTGAATCACTCAACGCCACCTCGATTTTGAATTTTCTGTTGACTAAAATGTCGATATTTAATATCTCAAAAAGTTATGCTCGAGTTTCCAACGCTTTTTGGAAAGAATTTATTACATTGTAGAAGATTATTATTAACTTTCCAAGAACAGTAAAATACTTTACATTACATGTTTCGCATCAAGTGAAATGTCGATAAAATTGGTTTTGAATTAAGGTGGTTCTAGCAATAACTCAAAATACCTAGAATTTGATAGAATTTCCGGATATTGGTCATTGAAATGTGTTCTTTGATTCAGCTTGTCTTCTTGGAACCTCAGTTATTAAACTTTAAAGTTTAAGTTATTATTATTAAACTTTGAAGTATAAAAACTTTAAATATAAATATACCATTGGTACTTTTTTTAAGGAAAGTACATTTAATTTAATACATTTATCAGTTTATTCAATACATCAATAATATTGATAGAACATTAATTTAACTTAGGAAGAATTTAAATTTTGACTTTGGTTAATTAAAAGCGACTAGAATCATTATTTGTAAATATTATTTCTCCTAATAATTTCAATCGTCCATAATTTTTATTAACAAAATCAATCGTAATATGACGTGAACTTTGAATTCAATTAGGCAACAGCTTGACCGATAAATGGTCTAGAAGTTGGAATTATGATGATTCATTTAAAATGCGAAAAAGGATTTGTCAAATTTGTTCGAGATCAATAAAGGAGGGAAGAGAAAAAAATGAGTGGGGAGAGGTGCAGTAATAAGATGAATTTTATGAGTTCAGTTTCATCGGAGAGGGAAACAGCAACGACGGGAACAATAAGCGCGCTTTAAGAAGACTCGCGAGGCAGCTGTCGAGCAACGCATGAAATATCCTTCTGGAAGTCATTAGCATGCTTAATAGGTTCCATTTGTTGGACGCTTTTCGTTGGGCTATTCGAACTGTTTCTTTTGGTACGTCGGTAATGTCCTTCAATTATACTAATGAAAGGCAATCGGGAGGAAAATGTGCATTATTCAACGAGTCCGGCGAAACGTTGACACAACGGGCCATGGTTTCTTATTCTGATTACTCGGTCGCAAATCGTTTTCGAGTTTTTTTTTTTCGCTTTTTTTCTACGGTCACAACTAGAAAGTCTGACGTAAAATAAAAGTCGCGTTATTAAATTTGTTGAAGCAACATTATAATAAACAGACGCTGGCGTTTTTAGAAAAAGTATAGAAGATTAATAAGCAGTGAAATATTTATTTAGAGCTCTAAATAGTCAAGCCACATTAATTTCAAATTTGGTCTTTAAAGTTTTGAAATAAATTTAAGAGTGAGACATAAATATTTTATTGGGCAAAAAACATTTTTTATTTGCTCAATATTCATTCGAATTATAAGTATTAACATTAGAATTATCAATAATTGAAAATTTTTGCATATTTTATTCGGTGTTTTATTAATATTTAATAGAAGTTTAAAGTTCGTTATTAATTTAAATTAATAATAACGTGCATTATTTTATTTAAGTTATGAAATAAAATAGAATGGTTATAAATATTACTGACATTAATGATGCTAAACATAAATTGATTAACGCGCATAACAGGTACTCGATTTTCCTAAGCATTTTGTGGAATACCATTATATCATGCCGAATGATAAACTTCCTTACACTACTCTCCATAACCACCTATCTCATATAGACATAAATTTCATCCGCTCCCAGCATCAGAAATGCTATCACGTAATATAAAGTATCCTAAAATTCACTTCCATGTAATCAAAGTTTCTTTTTTCTTTTCTTTTTTCAACAAAAAGGCAAAAATGAAATAAAAAGTGATATAGGCAAGGAATAAGCACAAAAATATCGGTATCGTCGATATTCCGAGCTATTATTAAAAAAAGCCGATAATAATTGGCCATACAAATTTAAGTAAGATAAATTAAAATAAAAAAAAAGCTTGCTTCAATAAATTTAATTCACATCATATTTATAAGCTCTCTAAAGTTTACTTTAAAATAAACTTTACGATTATAAATTAAAAGATTAAAATAAACATTAATAACCGTGAATTAGTTAAAAATTATAAATTATCATAGATTATTTGATAAAGTGCATACTCTTCAAAATACAATTATTTAGATATCTAAAATATTAAATATCTATTAATTCTCACAAGTAGCAAATTCGTCATTCATTTTGGGAATATTCTTCCGTCAAGACATTCTTATTTACAAAATATTCTATGACATATATACACAAATGTAGTAGATTCACTAAATTAGGTCTAGTTAATCTGCTAAAAATGTTTCTCAGCGAAACAATGACCTGCGAACATTCTCAAGCGCCATTGTTCGATCACAAGTGTTCCGATTAAACCGCTCGAGCACAGCATGCGCTGCGAATTTCGCAATTACTCGGAATTCGGCTCATGATTTTCGCGGCACTTGTTGCCGGCGGGGTTTGCGCCGCGCTTTTCCTCGCGTTGAAAAAAAAGTGAGAGAAAAAAAAAATCTTGGCGTTCCGGTCGATGGCACTTGTCACAAGGCTTGGTCGCGCGCAACGATCTGGATTGATCATCCTCGTTAGACTATTGATTTTCCGCGTCGGCCGGCGCCCGCAAGAGGGTGCTCCGGTTGCGCGAACGAAAATGAAATATCTGCCATAAGGTTATTTCCCTTGGAGCGCCGGCCGGCCGTACAATTTTAATCATTATTGCGGCCCGTCGGGAGGCAATTTTCCACGAGAATCCGTAAGCAGCCGAACAATACGGCGAGGGATTCCGTCGACGAGAAAAGTCGCGGAGAATGAGCGCGCGCACGAATTTTTTCTCCCTCTCGCTCTGATAAACCATTAAATGAATGATTTAATGCCCGATGCCTCCGGATAATGGATTCCTACGACCACCCCACGCCCGGGGGCACAAATTTCTGTCTATTATAATTTAATTGCACTCGAATAATCAAAATTACTTGAACGGATGATTCATTGCAACTTTATTTCTAATTTATTTTTTGCTCTCGCTTCTTTTTAGTTTCTTTTTTTGTTAGATTGGGGAGGGGGGGACTTACGTCTAATAAACGTCTTATATTGAGACATACGGACCGGTACTCATAGACATCCTTGATTTTTTTTTTTTTTTAAGTTTTATACATAACTGTAAAAATATTTGAATAAGTTGTTGAAAAAAAAGCTGAATGTTGATGTTTCGTTAAACGATGTTGACGTTAAAGTAACATTAAATTATTTTCATTACGTTTTGCTGCAACAAAATTCTGTAATTTTTAAATATTATTTTCCCGGTATGTATTATTAAACTTTTTTATTGATATGTAATATTTTTAATATCTAATTTCAAACAACACATTATGTATTTCTACCACCCTCGTCTCAACTTATATTAGAAACTTCGTTCTTGTTGAAATGGACATACCATCAAAGTTACATACAGTGCTTTTTGTTACAAGTGCACTTAAAAAAGAAGATTTAAAACGAGTAAATACCGCGAGTCGGGCAAAGATATTTCAAAGGGCGAAATTCCCAGTGAAGGGTTACGAGCGAACAAGCCTTCCGACCCACAAAAAATAAGTTCAATTGCTCAAAAGTATTACGCTCTTACAAATGAACATCTTGCCACCAAACTATAACAATCATCACTCAAAAATTACTAATCTTGACAAAAAATTGAGATGCATTCCTCGTTGACTCAAGATTTACATTTTTATTTAAATAGAATGTTTTAAGAGCGTGCGTATTATAGATCGTAATTTTTAATATTTTAAAATACATTATTTTCTGTTTTGAAAACAATCATTGGAATTCGACTATTTCGTTGCACGGGTGACGAAAAACCACTTTGAAACAGTTCGATAAAATCAACCTGTAAATTCAGATAAAACAGCACCGCAGCCTTTCGTACCAAAAGAACGAGGTCTGCCCAGTTTCGGGAATTTCTCAGCCGTAAATATTGTTCGCGCCGAGCTATGGGACGTCGAGTAAGTCATTTCTCCCGGAATTACTCGCGCTCGGTTTTCACCTAATCTAGCTGACCCTTTATTTACAACAAAAAACTCTGATTTTCGATAGTGGCCAAACGCGTCAGTGGATTAACCTTTGAGCATCCATTTTGCTTGATGAGAAAGAGATTAAAGCAGGGAAATGGAAAAATTGAAGCTAAAGTTGGAAAAAAAAAATTGAGTAAATGGGAAAAAGATTTCGTGAACATGATGCGAATCGTTAGTCGGGCAACGAAAATACACCGATTGGATCTTTTATCGAAGCGATTCGGCGACGCGGAGCTTTTGTTGGCCGGGAAACTTTGCAGGACGAGTTCCTGGGAAAGTAATTTATCCCGTTCGATTTTACGCGGCTCCGTAAAAAG
Source organism: Aradophagus sp. ZL-2020 (assembly GCA_022817685.1). Taxonomy (NCBI): domain Eukaryota; kingdom Metazoa; phylum Arthropoda; class Insecta; order Hymenoptera; family Scelionidae; genus Aradophagus; species Aradophagus sp. ZL-2020. The sequence goes on along the minus strand of JABFOV010000103.1, from coordinate 35,557 downwards.
GCGACTGCGAACCGAAAAGTTGCGGCTCCTCGAGCGACGGGGAACCGCCCGGGTGGCTTTTCCTGCCCGGGGAGATCATCGATCACTGTCATCGGCCCGCTCCGAGAGAAATGTATAATGCAATGTTCCGAAACGCCGTCTTTTAGTTCGAAATGTATTTACACCGGAGAGTTGGAATTATTGGAATTTGATGGCCGAGAGTTTAGCTTACCGGCAATCGAAATCGCACGGGGAATCATTATCAGCCATACAAACTGTGCACTGGGAAAAATGACTGTTCTTGCAGCATTCAAAATAAAATTGACAATGCTAAGTAAACTTGACTTGGCGAACATGCTGCACCATCTTCTTCAATATTATCGAACATTTGCAGGCATTTGTTTATGTCGTTCGAGAGTTTGACAGCTGTCACACGATACTTTCGTGTAAATTGATTCAATAATTGTTAAGTAAATTTTGCAATGAAGAGACGTGTTAAGAAAAGTCGATATAGAAATGGTAACAATTTGACATGTTGGCTAAGGTCAGCATTCTGTCTCTAGCCATGCACAGTCTGCTGATTTTACTTTGTCATATTGTTATGGGAGCACTTAATGTTGACATCTGGTCAAAATGTTTCAGGAACTATAAATGTTTGAAACGTTTGTGAAATTTATATATAAAAAAAGTTTGCGTTGAGAATCTTGTTCGTGGTCGCGATTTTATAATTATGCAATATCCAATTCAATCGTGTGTTTATAAATCAAGGAGATTGGCGGCGAGTCATGATAATTTACAGCAGCACGTGTCTACTTTATTACTTTCCTCTGATTTCACTTTTTATTAGTCCGCATTTGAGCATTTTCTTGGAATTCGAAGAAGATGGTTAAGTTTGACATCGAATAATTCTTTTAAGAAGCGATAAAGTTTGTGTTATCGGATTTACTTCACATATTACGAAGAATGGGGTAGAAAAAGTTAGTGTTGTCAATGGAGATACGTTTTGTCGATAAAGTAGATAACGTATACCATTTTATCGATGCACTTTATCTTAAAACCAAAAAAAAAAAGAACTATTTAGCTTATTAACTATTTTCTGTGATTGAGTTATGCGTTGAAAATTACAATTATTTTTTATTGTTTTTGGCGGTAAAAAAAAGAAACATTTCTACGGTAGCGTGGAAAAGTAAACTTTCCAGTACTATCGCAAGTGATCGTATTTTATACTTAAACAATATTCGGTTTTCTAAAATTTCTATCTTTTTGCCTTCCTCAAACTAAGGTTTGTTGGGGTTGTGCTTTATTTATTCATTTTTTTTTATTCGCCATCTAATCCGAGCGTTCATATTTTATCATTAAATGACCTTGCGCTTATTTCGTCCGTGAATTCTTCCACAGAACCTATCAGCAGAAGCAAAAATATCACATTGGCCCGAGGTTGGCGTGTCGTTTCTCCATATGCGCGGCAACGCGGCTCGGAATCTTAAGGTCGAAGGGCGTGCCTCTCGGCGGAAAGTTTCACGCGATAACGGGGGACGATGCGAGCCCGAAATCTATATGGATTGCGACCTGTAAAGTCGACGAAACTGCGCGGATATTTGATCAGCGAAAATCCGTGCTTGAAGAGCGAATAACGAAATTGAGCGGTCTGTCGAATTCGGCGTCGGCGTTAAGGCACTTACGTCACGCGTGAAAATTACTCCGATTCAAAATTTGATTGCCGGCAAAAAAAAAAAAAACCACCCACCGAATGGACTTGTTTTTGCGCCGCGATGATCGATATTTGTCGAATCACACGTCTCGTCATTTGGCGCTTTTTCTGTGAATGAAAGGAATGTTAGTACGCTTTTTTCATCTTTGCGTATATACTTGATTCCTTGTTTTTTTTCTTCTGTTCTTCAAAAATACTGTAAAATTGCAGTCACTTTTACTTACAAATGTTTTTTCGGCATGAAATTGCAAAAGTTTATGCTTCCGTCTGTTTGTTACTTTTGTAATATTTTTTATACCTTCACGTGATTTTTTACAAGTAATTTTTCAAAAGTAATTTCACGGCTAAATGAAATTCATTACTCGGCTTACGAAGGCTCATTTTTGTTGCAAGGTTTTTTCTGCTTTGACTAGCGAGAGCTTCGGTCGAAAACACGTTCCATTGGAATTAGGTGAAAACGCTCACGGAATTGTACGCGAGTCGAGGTAGTTGAATTTTTAGTCCACGAAAAAACATTTGGATACTCGTAGGAAAAAGAAATGAAAATGTTACTCTTTCTTGCTTACCTATTCTTCTTTCTTCTTCCAAACAGACGCAAAGAATATAATGACTTCCAAGATGAATTCCACACCGGGTAAATGAATGAACTAATTTTCAGAACGAAAAACTGACTCTGGATCGCGTTTTACTTAATTTACATTTTAATTAATTCAATCAATCTGTTATCATAAATTAATACCATGACGATAATATAAATAATAATAATAATAATAATAATAATTATTATTATTATTATTATTATTATTATTATTATTATCATCGAATTAAGTTCTATCAACATAAATTATAGGGATTCATCTTGCACAAAGTAATTTCCGTTATTTCCATAAATTAATGAACGTTAATCGATAAATATTAAAATATTTCAAATAATCATTGAAAGGTAATAGATATTGATTTGCACAAGACTCACTTTTGGCAAATAAAACACGCACACGCGAAAAATCCGTGAAAACTGTTGCCACTTTGCAGCAGTTAATGTTATTACATCCAACTTCACTCCTAATTAGACTTAATTGGAAATGAATAATTAATCATGCGGCAGAGCATTTCGGGATTGAATTTTCATCAGTACGAAGTGCACTTACATCGAATTAATAGAAAGTTAGGAATTCTTATTAACTTGGCAGTATCAATCCCGAATAACTAATCAAAAGCGGTCTTCGAAAAAATGTTCGACTAAGCTAATCTTACATCATCAACTTTCCTAAATTCTTTAGATCCTATAAATAGGCTGTACCGAAAAGAAAAAGTCGAAAAGTTCCGCGAAACTTCATTTCGGCGTCTAATTTTGCGTCAATATGGTGCAAGGCTCGCGGACAGCCGACGTAACATTTGCGCCGCAAAGTTTTCGCTGGCGTTGGAAGTTCGGCCGAGCACGACGACCATCGAAAGTGACGTTAAAATGATAAAACAACGTGTTTATACTCGGCAAGTAAGAGGCGAATCAAACGAGTCCCCTTACAGCGTTACGATCGCAACGTTCCACGTGCTGCATTTAATAAGTCATAACGCTCGTTCGAATGAGATTTCTAGCCGGATAGCGGGGCATAGATTCGTTGTTATGGCGCCCGATTTGTAATTCATGAGCCGATGAGTACTGCTTACGTAAAATTGGCAAGATTCTCGGCTTTATTGCGCCGGCTCGAATTTAAAAGTCGTATCTCCGGAGAATTTATTAACGGCCCGTGAGTCGGCCCCGGCCCCCACCGCAACGCCGACTTTTATCGCAATAATGGCATGATCCCCGTTGCAAATTCAATGTAACATTCGATCCGAAAATTCCGCGCTCCCGTTTGGCTTCGATGTTACACCCGTAGAATGCATTCGGCACAAATTAAATTTTTATATAATACGAGGGATCTTTATCTCGCACAGAGCCAAATGATGGTTTATAAGAGGAATATTTTATTCTCAGAACAGTTTTTTATTCCTCTGCAGAAAACATCTTCTCATTAAAAGAATATTGGTTTCTTGTTAAGTGTCCGAATATTTATGGGACAAAGAAATAACTCTTTAATGTGATTGAAATTCGACACTGGTGAAGCAATTTTCACTAACAATTATTGGTAGTTATTTTTATTAAGAAAATTGTCAAGAAAATTGAAATGCGTTTTTATGTTCAATTGACAATAAATTCAATCACATACATTTACTTTCTAAAATTTCTTAGAAATGATTATACGGATTGAAATAAACAAAAAATTAACAATAAGAATGAATATATATACATTTTATTGTTATAATAACAAAAATGAATTTTATCCGAATATTAACTGGAAAGCTCACTCGTAACGAGAATAATCCTCTGGTTATAAACTGACTTTTGCGAGGGCGCATTTCTCGCACGAAGAAAGAAAACAAAAGAGGGGAGGAGAAATAAATAAAAACAACGAAAGATGAAGATAAGAGAATAAACGAAGTTTATTAACGTTGAAAGAAACAATGGAACGAGAGAACGCCGAAAGCAAAGGACGGAAGATGGCATTCGAACGGATCGGGCGAATCAATTTCCCGTTCCATTAATGAGACTGATATTTCGTAACAATAAGCGGGTCTCGGGCGCAGCGAAATACGGCCGGGTTTGTTAACGGCAATTATTTCGCGAGCGGTTATTAAACAACCGTGACTCGTCTATTTTTAGCCGCGCCGAACGGTCCCCGCGAAATGGAGTTCTTTCTGGGCTGAAACTTTTATTACGACCCGGATTATTTATAGCCCGGGCTCGTGTGAAAAGTTCGAAGTTACTTGTAGAAAAATTGGCACGCCCGTGCATCGGGCGGTATAAATTACCGCCGCCGCGACGCATTTTCGTCGTCAACTCGGGCGTTCCTTGCTTTTGTTGCCGCTTGTCAGCGCGTGCCAATGAAGGACCAGGCGATTCGTCAATAACCGAAGCAAACAACAACAGCGTGTAAAAATAAAGCATTTGCAGTAGACAAAACACACACGGAAAAGATGAGGAAAGGGGAAGACAAAGTGTAGCTCTTTATTTTCGTCGTAAAAATGACGATGAAGCAAGATTGAGGTGGAACTATGACGAAACGAAAAATTGCAGGTTTTTATATAATGTTAAAAGATGATTGTTTATGTTGTTTTACCTGACGTTCGATTTTGTTTTCGATATGTAAAATACGCGAGAAAAAATTACTGTTTTGTGTTTGGTACCCAAACATTAATTTTTTCTATCGCGCAAAGAATTTCCGACGTTGTTTTTTCGACAGTTCGATCAAAAAAATATTAATTAACCATTTTTTTCCTCTTTCACACGAGAGTTATAAAAAAGTATGGATTTATACTCGATGGAAGCAAAAATAGGGTTTTAAAAACCGTTTGAAACATGAGACCACATTAAAATTTAAATGGTACTTAATCAAATTGAAACTCATATCAAAAGTTTTTCAAAAAAAACTGTCCTATTTTCCGATACTTTACACTAATTGTATTTTTTATTTATCAAAAATTATTAATATAACTTCAATGACAATTAATAGTAATAGAGTGCGCTAAAAATAAGCTGTATCTATTTCAAATACATATTACATTTTATGAAAAACCAACAAAATTAGATATTAAGAGGAGTGTTGCTTTGCGCTTTACTCTTATTCTTTTTTATGACTTCGGAATTTTGACCATCTCATCCCCAAAGCGCGATCAAAAGACGAAGCGTTGCGATCGCCGCGAACGCGGCGTTGCAACATTAATGCATTTATAGCAATAAATGACGTGGGCGTCGGCGCGTACGAGCGGTAACGTGTTTGTGCGCCGTTTGTCTTCGCGCGCGTTTCGAAGGGCGCGACTAATCTATAACGTGACCTCCCATTTACCAAAATGCCAGCCACTGTTTTGACTCGGCGTCTTCCTTATCGAAAAGAAATATCTGCCATTGAATTGGGGCATATTTTGGATTTAAATCGCACGACGTGAAAAAGCGTTGCAACGCGCAGGTTGCACAGTTGCGTGACGGAAAAGCGAGAGACCGTTCGCCGTCGTCTCTTTTTTTATCGTTTTTTTTTGTTTATTCATTCGTTTATTATTATTATTATTATTATTATTATTATTATTATTATTATTATTTTTATGAATTTACATTCAGTTTCTGCCATTTCAAAGGAAAAAGGCGAGTTTCCTTGACGTGCTAAAATCATCGCAAAGAGGATAGATGGAGCAAAACTTTAATCAAAGGTTAAGTCAGATTAACATTTCGAATATCCTTTCTCGAAAATCCTTCCGCGCCGAGTTTTCAATATAAATTTCAACTACGGGAAGAGATAAGTTTGTAAACCGACGTTTTGATTGTAATCGAAATTTTCGCCGGGAATTAATTTTATTTTTATGCTGATGAGAAGCTTTATTGATGATTAAGACCAGCCCGAGGAAATGCCGGTGGGGCGGGAGTGTGGGGGGAGGGGGATAGTAACTTTCCCTCGGCGTCTTCTTCGGCACGTCCGCCGAGCCCGATTGGCCGGAATTTGACGTCGATTTGACGTCACGGAGAGAGTAATGTATAGAAACAGAAGACTGCCCCTCGCAGGATTTTTGTCAGCTCCATTATTCGCCAAACCGCTGCGTCATCGACAATTCATTTTGGCGATGCTTTTTATAAGATTTCAATAGTTAAGTACAGCTTAATTGCACGGGGCTGCTCAGCCGCGCACTTTTTATCGGGGCAACTGAAAGCAAATCGATTTTCCCATCAATAGTTCGATTACGATTTTTTCGCCGACGTTTGTTCGAGTAATTAGGATCTCGTAAATGTTGCGAAGATCCCAACGAGTAATTCTTTTTGATGGGCAATTTTTACCGCCGACTCGTTATTTTATTACCTTTTTCTCAAGTAATTACTCGGAGATAACATCAGTACAACGAAAATAACGTTGAAAATTTTTGTTCAATTTATTCACGACTTTGTCAAAGCAATTGCATACATCAGATTTTTTTTCCGTGCACGTTAACCTGGTTGTTTCATCCACGCGAAACTCATGCACAAAATTGCCAGTTCAATAATTAATCAGGATTAATTCCTCGAGAAAGTGATTCGTATTGCCTGCGATCGTCATTAATTGATAACGTGGATGGGAAAAGACTGCCTGAAACGTCAAAGACATTGCCGAGCTCGAGCCCATAAATGTCACGGCAAGGTAACGTGCGCGCCTGGCGAGGCAAGCAGAGTCGGGGGTCGGCAAAGGTCACTGGCATATTGCAATTAATCAAGCGGCCCCCTCTCGTAATTACGCAGCGTAGTAAAGCCACCGAAAATTCTCGTTCCGCGTATTACGCCGCACTGAAATGCATACGAAAGTTTCGCGGGCGGGACCGCGTTCCGGCTGACTTAACTAGTTTCACGTAACTGCATTTATGCATAAAAGTGCAGCCTGAAGGTGCACATTTTCACGGTAGGCAATTACGGAGGCGACGAAGAAAGAAATGTTTGACTCGAAAACTTTCGCGCTTGATTGGTCTTGGAAGGAAATATTGGCTTTTGAAATATGGCGGGAAAAGTCGAGTTGAGAGGTCGGTTGAGTACACGTATATATTGGCTTAAGCATATAGGATAGAATGATTAGTATTAAAAAGTAGGGCGAAAAGGTTGCGGTGAATAATGAATTGATGTTTATGATTGTTGAAATTTTAATCAATTTTTTTAACAAAGTAAGGAGAATTTCGTGAATATTTTAAACGGAACGAATGAATGATTGTTATTGAGTGTTTTAAATTTTAAATTTCAATCAAAGTGAATATTTAGACAGCCGATGTAAATATTGAGGTTGAAAATGTGTTAATATGAACTATCTAGATTATCTACATAGTTATTCATTTTTTATAACCATCGATCGTCGGTATGATTATATTAATTATGTGTTTCTCTTTGTTTAGTGAATACATTTCTTTTTCTACGCAGTTGTCGCCAATTCTTTATTTGTCTGATTATATTCTCTTCCGAGTATGGACAGGTAAATACAGAAGTAAAATAAGTGATCACTGCGACTAAGAAAAATTTTATTACGTAGTCATTTGCTGAAAAAAAAATCAACTTGTTTCTTAACGCGTAGACCTTCTTCCACTTTTGTTCCGACAAAAGCGTTTCTTGAGTTGCAGCACTCTAACGATAAAAGACTGTTGCTTTTTAACAAAACCATTTATGGTTCCCTCTACCGCTTTGTGCCATTTTATGCATTTCCATCATTAACGTGAAATTCTTGATTCAACTTTGGATCAAATAAAACACAGTATCAGAAAAGACGATTTTAAGATTATTTTTCAGCGCTTACGTCTTTGCGTTTTTCATCCATTTCTTTTAACTTGAAAAGTTTGTTCTTCCCCCAAAGGTGAAAACATTTCTCTCGCTTAAAAACTTTGCTTCAGCAGTGTTATAATTGGCCCATCATAATTGTTTTCTCTGTTTAATAAAAGCGATTGACTTCCACGCCAGGCACAGCTCAGGACAGCCTCGAAAGTCTCGAGTCATCGATCGATCGCGCACGTATATCGGCGCCAGTTTCGATGCGGCACCCGATAAGTTATCGGGAACGATCGCATCATCCTTCGACCGGCGCGCGCTCCAATTTGCGCGCGCGGCCTCCGGTGAAAAGTTTCTCGTTCAGGGTGAGGAGAGAAGAGGGGGCGGCGAGGTTGATACGTCCGGTTTTTTTCCGCGGCCGCGTGCGTTCGGCCGGTCGTTGCCGCGACGGAGCCGAACGAGACAGCGCTTCTGGCAGTGAATGTCTGTATCGATCTGTTTGGCCGGGCTGTAAAGGCCATTTCGGGCGGGGCAAACAGCGCCGCCGGAATTTCAGCCAGCCACTTTCGCGCGGCCGGAAGCGACCGTCCTGCTCGCGATCGGCCGGACTAATTGCGGAAAGAACGAAGCCGGCTTCCGAGCCGTGACGTCAGCGGTTGCGCCGAGTCCGGACTTGTCGTTAACGTCACCGACAGCCGCCTCGCGCCCGACAAAAGACTCTTTATTTACCGGGCTAACGAGAGAAAAGGACGATTTTCTGGCAAGCGTGCGTCGGCTTAATTGGTGTACCTGCTTAAGCAGAAATCAATGGCAAATGTTCAGTTTAGGTCGAAATTTCGAACGACTGGTGTTAAACTTATAAGTAAGTTGTATGGAATGACGTTTTAGAGAAGTTAGTCATAATAAAACGGCGGATAAGAAGGTGGAAATGGTCCTGTACTGAAACCATCCCAAATCTCTTGATATATGACTGTCCGACGAAATAGTATATTTTACACCGAAGGAATTGAAAATGGAAATTCTAAGTCGAGTGCGAAGTTTTTAACTCGAGCTAAAGGCGATGGTTGATATGGCACGAAGAATGGAATTTTATTTTCAACTCCAATAGTGTATTGAAAAAAAAAATCTATAACTGTTCAGTGAGAAAAATGTCACTATTTTCGCCAGAATGAAGAACAAAACTGTTTTTCAAAATATTTATAAGTCTGACATCTCTTATCTCTTTTTTGCAAAAGAAGCATTTTCAAAATGAATGTATAATTATTTGTTACTATTATTGGTTATCTGTGTTGCATTGCAAAAGTAAGATCTCATATTGCCTTTGATCTAACAAAAGATCTGAATTATTTATGAGCAGTTTGCAAGTTTAGTTGGGTCCAATGTAATTCATGAGTAATTAGCGATAAATACACATCACTGAGACAAAAACAAGTAATAATTTCAACTGATCTCCTAGTTTAAAAGAGCATGATTGAAAAATGTAATCTCGCTTAGTGATTAACTAATAAAGTTGTTAATTCTATTAAATTTGTTCAGTTGAATCAACTGAACTTTTTTAACTGCTTCCTGTTTAATTAAAAGTCGAGTTGAATTTATTCACTATACTTTTCTCAGAATAAACCACACTGCCACAGTTTCAAGGCAGATTTGAAATTTCATGACAAAACTTGAATTTCGTATTGGATTTTAAATTATATGTTTAAATTGTAATAGCTGTTCTTGAAATTTCAAGCATTTTATGAATATTAGTTCAAGTCTTTCTATGTAATTTCAGATTTATCTTGGAAATTGACCATGACAGAATGATGAAAACCATTACAGTATTTTTTTCATAGTAGTATTGACTCAGTATGTGTCATCAAAACTGCATCAGTAGTTTTCTTTCCTCCTGATGGATGTAAACTAATTTTAGTAATTCCAAGTAAATGAGTGAAGTTAGAAAATATTACAAATTAAAGTGGTGTAAATTTTATCGTAAGACTAGATTTTCAATTATTCAAAAACACAATTACTAAGCCAATCGAGCACGTGTTATTAATTTTGTTGAAACTTTATTCTTTTTGTACGTCCTTTATCGAATTCGGCCTTGTTTAAAAAACTTACATCGTTTCAAAAGCAAGAAAGTATATATACTTTTCTGTGGTGGCACTTGGACAGCTTTACTAATCTAAACTTGTCCGTTATCAAAATCAGTATTATGATCGTTAATAATCACGTGTGTGTAAGGTGGAAATTACCAAATTTTCAGATGAGTATGTGTACATATATCAATGTATATATATATGATCAGAGGTTACTGAAATATTCATGCTATGAGGACGCTTATAGGGTCATTTTTGGGAGTTCGTTGGATGTTAGCCTTGTTTACAAAGTTTGTCATTTAACGTTGCACGCGTGAAACTCTAATGAAGTGACTTTTGAAAAATAGGTTTATAGGTTTTAATTAAACATTCATTTTAATTCGAATGTCTTCTTTATCATTGTGATTTGTTACTTTTATACATTAATTAGTAAAACATCTACGATAAAGAGTCGAAGAGATTATTCATCAGTATCTTTTCATTTGAGATTGTGAAATCATATTTTTCTCACGTCACAAAAACCGACGTCATAACGGTGCAATATTAATTGAGCTTTCTCGTAACGTGTTTACTGACAATGCTGAAATTTTAATTTGAATTTATTTACTACATATTTAAATAAAAAGTCATTCATTTTTTATTTCATACTGCAATAAATTAGTCGATTGTTTATTCAATAACTTTTATTAAATTAAAAGAATGTGCTGAACAAAAAATAAAATCTGTAAAAATATCACTTCACGTCATCATATGGAAGAGCTTTTTAATTTTACTCTCTTCTATTCTATATTACTCGAATTCGCGAGTGCAAATACAAAATCTATACGTGACATTTTTCTCTTTATATTAATGCAAATATATCTTGTGACACTGTAAATAATAAATTTGTTTCAAATGTCTTTTAATTTACAAACTGAGCTTTTGCTTTTGAGTTGAAAAATTGACGCGCATTTTATTAAAGTATTTAAAACATCGGTGGCACATTTTATTATTTACGCATTTTATCAGATGTTTTGGTTGTTTTAAAGAAACCTTGTTGAAATTTCTAAAATCTCTACCATTTTTTACGCAAAGTACAGTATCAATCACCACCGATATACCAAAGTAAATTTTGCATACATGTTTTTTCATAAGACTTTGCCATTGACGTAACAACGACGATAAAAAGAAAGGAAAAAGCAAACACGGCTCGTCTTCTTGCCCCGTCCCCGGACCCGAAATGTCTTTACAAGTTCGCCCCAATAAAGTTGGGCGCAAAGTTAGCGAATAACGAAAATTCGAAAACAAGTTACAAGTCGACGGGAAATTCGCGGCGCATCGCGCGTCGAAATAATTGCAGCTTGAGTCGGCCGTATCGATTCGATAGTTCTTGACCGTGTTATTGCGCTTTCAAGACAACCGTCTGAATTGCTACAACTCGTCTCGACGTAACGACTTGGAGAACACTTGGCTCGAGCACGCCACCATCGAGTTGGCGATTTTTGCCTCCCGGGCGATAGCCGGCAAGGCGCTTTATTTCGAGCGCGCCACCGTCGAAAGTTTCGCCGAGTGCGCGGCCGCGCCCACGCGCGCGCAATTCAAGCAAATTTACAACGTCAAACAAACCCCGGGCCGTGGCAATAATCATAATCGAGCGCCGATGGCGAACGACTGCGAGCCATTGTGCCGGAGATTGAGCCGCTCGCAATTTGCCGGCCGCAAATTGGTCGCCGCCGAAAGCGCGCCGCTGATTCGCCGAGCGGCTAATAACTTTGCCAGTCGATTTTCTCAAAACTCGTCGGCGGCGGGAAAAAGTGCCGCTGCTGACGCACGAACGATGCAGCTTGTTTATACTTTTCGCGGCCGCGTTTAATTAATTATTAAAACTGGCGGAATTGAAATGCAAGGACAAAGTGGGAAAAGGCCGGGGAGAACGAGCAACGATTTTTCAGTCGCTAAAGGCAGAGGAAAGGTGAAAAGTGGACGGGGCAACGAAACGTGGGCTGAATTTAATTACAAACACGGGGGTGGTAATTTATTAATTGACTTTGATTAATTGAAGGATTGGTTGAAGCGGTCGGGTGGAGAGACAGTGGTAAAGGTGGGCGATATTAATTATTGGAAAAATATTGCGAATCGGAAGGGCGAAGATGAAAGGTCAGTTTTTTTTTTTTTTTTTAATAACAGTCTCGGCCTCGTTCGAAGCGATTAATTAGAATCGCACTGGCACGTGTTGATAATGCAAAATGTATTTTGAAAAACATGTCAGTTGGACTTGTTCGGCTGCCCCAGTTGGCGATGCGACCTTCAGGTTGCGTTTCGCATTTGCAGCATTTACTGAACGCGCGAATACTTCACCGTTCAGCGCCGAAAGAGACGTTTGTCTGTCGCAAGGAGGATGCCTCTAACGTAGCGCCTGATAACAGATATGTAAAGTTGAGTGTAACCCGCAAGAATGATTATCTTTGAGATTGCGCACCATTGACGCAGGGGAAATTACATTCCAAATGATATTATTGTATCCTCGTTGCCGACGTCGGCGAATCGTTATCGAAATGTGCCAAGCTTTTCCTGGCTGAAATTTAGCGTCGCTCATTGTAGATCTTGTGAAAACAGGATGCACGATAAATTAATATTGTTTTGCGGCTCGGTTGAGTTTGTTTTGAAAAAGTTGAGAAATTTAAAGATTAGAGAATTTAAGGGTCTTGAGAACAACGATGGCGCGTTTGTATGAACACATTTTTTATTAGTTTTTAAGAAATATTCTTACAAAAGAAAAATAATCTAATATCGATTTGGCTAATAGAAGAGTGTTTAAACAAGTACAAGATTTTTAGGTAGATTCGATTTAAATCGAATTGACAAGTCCTTTTCTTGCGTAGGGGTCGACGTCGTTATATTCAAAATGCAAGTAACTGTGTTAAAACTGTGAAGTGGAAATTATAATCAGCATATTTTCACAGAGGTGAATTAGTGGGTGAATTTGAAATTAGTGAAGTTTTGGTAAGAGTCTGTTATTGTGACAAATGTACTAGAATGAGAGATTAAGAATTATTTTTTACAATGGTTCGGTGAGGAAAATGACTTGAAGAGTCATTCTACGATACACTGAAGTAATATATAATTATTTAATTATTGCAAATAAGAAACAAAACAAAAATTAAATTGAAGAAAAAATGTATTATTCGAAATACTTGTTTTAACAAACGTTCCACTGTCAGTTTAACTCATTCATATCTATTCGTGTGGTGAAATAGTTGAATTGATTTCCAAAAGGTTCCTTATGATTAATTACATTGACCGAATCAATTTCCCCGAATATGGAAGTTAAATGGAGTTTATAAGATATGGACTTCGAGCCCGTTTATTCAAAATTATGAAATATATTATATTTAATAACTGCAAAAGTGTGAGTAACTTTGAATAATTTATACTGGTATTTTATAAACTTGAAGTTTGAAAAGTCAACAAATATAAATTTTCATTACGTTGCAATCTTAAATTCCAACTCACTCCATCGAAACCGCCACGTATCATTATCAAACAGAAATTATCTCGACCATTTGCTTTTTCCCCACGAAAACAATCCATTCGACAAATGCTCGGCTAAAGCAAAAAGAACGTGACTCGAAATTTCTTGATTGGTGTTTAATTAATTATTTGCTGGCCAACTTGCGACTTTCGTTTAACGAATGCGTTTAACGTGAAGATGAGGTCGGGCAAGTGCGATCAGTGTCGGCCACGTTAATTGGCATCGGCGCGAACATTAATCGCGATAAGTCGGCACCATTGGCGGGAATCTCGTAACAAGGAGGTGATTCGAATAATCTTTTATTTTCCTCGTCCCTTCTCTAAAAGCCGCCGTTAAAATCTTGACGTCACAATCTTGCGCGAGACTGCTTGCGATGCTCGACATGTCCGACTTCCGTGCAAACCAGCACACCACCTCAAGTTATTGCCCGAAGCCCACCACTACGTGGCCCTCGTTATTTCTCGCGCGTTGAATAAATTGATAAGGCGAAAAAGTTATTGCTGCACGAACAAACGCTCTGCTCTTGCGTCGAAGAAAATAAACGCACGTTACGTTGTTTCGCGTTCCGGCTGGCGGAACTGTTTTTCGTGCAAGTCTTACCGTTGCGACCGATTGATCCGATTGGCCTGCTCAAGTGCAATCAATCGGCTTGTTGAGGACGACCTCGCCGACAAAGAAAGCAGCCGAGCGAAATGCGGGGCGTCTGTGTGGCGCGATTTCGAGTGCATGAAATTTGTCGCGCATCGATTTCAGCCGTTCTCTTTGACGAACACGTTTTCCGTGTACTTTACGGATCCGCCAGTACACGCCGCCTCGGGACGTGTCTCGCGCAAAGGTTCCTGGCACCCGGCCAAACTCCTCGGCCCGGAAACGAGCTGCGAGGCGCGAGCGCGCCGACGAGTTTCATTGACGAAAGTTCCCGTCGATTGGCTCGGGCCCTCGAGTTCTGGGCCACTTATGCCCTCATTGTGTAGCCTTCTTATCGTCAGATTTTAATTAGAACCGCGCGAAAACAGCCTTGCTCGCCGTTTCGTTCTGTCTCCCTGCAGAGTCATTATTGTCCCTACATTATCAACTTAACCACATCAAACCGGTAATTTAAAAACTTTTACCAAAAACGAACAGCAATATCTATTTTCTCACTTTTGTTAATCACAAATCGCCATTTAGTTTTCAAATACGACGTACTAAACAGATGTGAGAGATGCTTGAACTTTCGAGGTGGGCGCCGATCGGATATTAACTTTCGAAACTGCCATGCTTCTTTTTTCGATTGATATTTCTTCAATATGAACATTTGTGTATTAAATTCACACTGAAAAAGTATAGATCCAGTATTTAATGTTTCAATTGTTTCTTATGAGCGAAAATCCTTGTAGGCAAAAGACGATTTCGCTAAAACAACAAAAAATCACCTCTAAAAATGTTATTCCAGTAACTCCCTTCCTTGCGCGTGACTAATAAGTAATTCCAGACCCGATTAAACTTTTGCCAACGAGGTATCGCTTTTTTCAATTAAGTCAATCATAACATGTTTCTCCGTTAAATTGAAAGAGTCAATGCATTAGATGGCTGTTATCGCGCGATTAACATAATCCCACGAGGTGATTGGATTTTCTTTTCCGAGACATTGGCTACGCCGGGCGCGCTTTTTTCTTCATTCGACCTGCAGCGCGAATGAATATCACGTCGAATTTAGTGACGCATAATGAAGACATTGTGCGGCCGCGACGTTTGAATACGCAGGCAGACAATTCACGAGGCGCGCGTGCGTGCTTTGTCCCAACAACGTCAAGCGTAGTTACCTTCTCTTATTAAGCTTGTCCGGGTCACGGTTCGATTACGCTCCCTCCGGTAGGCGAAGAGTTGGAAGCATAATGTGAAAATCCGCGGGGAGCTTACTCATTCTCCGTAGATTAGTTCAACGGTGACGTGTTCGACTCGGGCTTGTTTCCGTACCGCGTAAAAGAAATCACGATGCTTAATCGAATGAAGGGAGAACGAAATCTTGGTCAATTTAGATGCTTTTTTTGCAACCTTTGTTATCGTTTTACGAGTATTATCGATTGAAGAAACGATTGGTAAAATTTATGTTGCATCACAGTAGATAGATTTCCAGAAGCATTTGTTTACTATAATTTAAATGCAAAATGTGAAAGAAAATGACAAGGAATTGGAATATTCGAAGCCGACTTTTACCAGTTTAGCCTTCACTTCGTACATCGGAACTTTGATAATACTTTTATTTATAGGAAGATTAAGGGGCTTTGTTGTAAATTGACATTTTTACGACTGAGATGATAATAATTTGTTGCGAAATGTTACACGCTGTATTTCAAAGTGTTCGCGTCGGTAAATTAGAGGATGATTAATGATACATTTATTAACGTGATTGGATTTCTGAGTACGTTCCGATTAAAAATCGACCGAATTTTATCGGCCCGGTAACTGATTTTATAATCCCAGCGAAATATGGCTACTTTCGCGCAACATACGGCGATCACTATTGCTGTTATTATTGTCTTCATTGAATCATCGCCCTGTTTCTGCCTATAATTTATAGAAGAGGACCACGGCGATTCATGGTACTCGATGGCATTAATTTCTTAACAAAACGTCAGTAAATATCGATGCCGCGTTACAGTTTCGCTCAACAGATGCAAATGAATTGCATATAAGTTGCCAGCGACGTTGTTACTTTTCTTTTCTTTTTTTTTCTTCATTTTTTTCCTTGGTCGTCGGGATAAAGAAATGAAATTGAATTAGAAATTCAATTTCCGAAATGAAAACAATAAATAGACGAAATACCGAGGCTCCTTCTGTCGCATTCGTGCAGCATGCCGCGAGTTCGATTTTGTTCTTCACGCGCCAATGACTTTATTTGCATAATTTCGACGCACGAAGGCGACATAATTTTCGCGCCTCCAGCCGACGAGGCCGCGCAAGTTCGACGCGAAATTTAATTTTCGGGTTTATTGCGGTTGTCAATTTCGCTCGAAGATTTCGTCCCGTTAGATTTTTATCTGCCGAATTCAAACGGACAGAGAGGCAGGATGTATTAGACCGAGGCCAAAGAATGGATGACGTTTTTTGTCCCTTTCGCGCAATCCATCACGAATTTTCGATTTATCGCCGCTATATCCTGCGAGATGAAACAATTCGGCCGGAAAATTGAAGAAATTTAGTCCATAGCTTATACTGTCCAAGACCCGGTGTGGCTTCGATATAAAGTCGGATTTTTATAAGACGGATATTTTTTTAGTGACGTCAATATTAGGCCACGCGATACTCGAATACTGATGTTTAGCTTTTAAATATGACCCACCGCGAGGAGTGTACAAAAATGATTTACCGGATTTTCACGAAAATTGCGAAACCGTAGAAAGATTTAATGCAAGTGAACGCGGAAGTGCTCGTGTCACGGAAAGACAAATAACGCCGGTCATTTTATTATGACTTTTAAAGCGGACAAACAGTCTGAAGAAAAAAGATGCTTATTCCTATTGGCCAATGTCGGATAAAAAGTATGAAGTGTAGTTGGAAATGTTTCGTATACAATTTTGGATGGTGCGTAGACAAAAGATTACTGCTAGTAATAATAAATTAATTTACTATCACTTATTCGTGGAAATTCCCTGTTCGAATTCGAAGGAAAACTATTTCTTTTAAAGTCTACATCTCCTATCAGTTGACATGTGACAAACTCCACGCCCATTTTTCTTACATTTATAATTTGTCGCATTTTTCAAAAAAATTTACTTCAAGACTTTTGTAAAATAAATTAATCAACATTTTTAATTTTTGTAGAGAATATCTTGTAAGAAGTTAAGCAACGTTACACCGTGTTCTTCAAACACTCGTTGAATCTTTATGAAAATATATTTCTGGTTCTCGGGCAATTTTCCGCGCGACTCAGCGTCTAAATTTCCCGTTTTAATTAAAACACGTGGCAAATGTGCGCGGGTGGGAAAAAAAGATACAATTGACAGTCGAAATTAGAAATCGGAGACGATCAGTCTGGCCGCGTTGTATGAAACAAGACGGGCCATTATTTTGCGTTAATTCCGAAATGATGGACCCGGTACAATTTCGTTGGCAATCGCGACACGCACAAGTTGAATTGCGACTTTAATTTCACTTATCGGATTAAAGTCTAAGACGTCAGTTCGGTATTCGAAATGATTTTAACCGAATGATATATATATATTATTGTCGGCGAGATTGCTCTCCGGATTCGGAGTTCGTGGAGAGACATTATTAAACGAATAAATTCCCGTTGATATTATTTCTGTAATGAAATATCATTTCGACGTTTCACTCTGCCGTAATATAAAAGTATTCGCGCGACGCACCAAGACGCCCGCAAACCTAGGCCCGACAATCAAACGTTTAATTTAAAACGCCGATAAATCTTTTTCCCTTGCTTCTCTTTTCCCCGCCCGCTTATCGACCCCCTCCTCCCCCCTCCTACGCACAGACATCTACTTTCCAACTTATCGTGCCAATTTCTTCGAACTCATCGTTGCGCCGCTTTAAATACTCTACCGTGAAATCGAAATATATTCGACGGCGAGTTTTTATTTTCATTACTCGACATCGGTATAAATCGTCGCGCGAATTGCAAACAGACTTATTTACCTTCAAAGCCGTGGTCTTCGATCATCGGATGGCTGCTCCTTAAATACGCGCGATGAATCGTCGTTCGATAAATCAATCGTTAAGAAAATGAAAAGTAGAAAAATAAGGAAATTCAGAGGCAAATGTATAATAGGATATGTAACATAGAATAAAGATAGATACATATATAGGATAGGACAAAAAATATCAGACACAAAACAGTCCAATTACGATTGAGCAAACTTTGTCACCGCTGCTTTTATTTCTTTTACAACCAACACTTGGCGTTATTTCCGACTTGTGCAATTTTTTTCGGCTTCCTCTTTTTTGACTTTATCTGGAGATAAGTAAACAGATGCATTACGCGAATCGGAGTGTCGTCGAGAATTCGCCGACATCGTAAAGAATCAGAAAAATTTTCGCGTAATTTATTTGGTCGGGCGGGTTTGATGATGCACGAGCTCGCGTGCCAAAAGTGACGCGAAGAAAGCACAACAAGTGAACAATCATTTTTGGCCCTTTATCATATTTTCATTTCGTTTATCTGACCCGAATTAAAGGTGACATCCGCGGGAAGAAAAATAACAATGACTATGTTTGCCGATGTAATGTTGTATAACCGTCAATAATAATAGAAATCTAAAGCTCGATTGTGGCTGTATTCAAGTCTTTTAGGAACGGTAAATACAATAATAATGATAATGAAAGATTCAAACGGGAGCAATAAGACGGGCAGGGGAGTATAGCTCGAGGTACTCTTTTACAATTTATAATTTGCAACGAACAATAAACTGGTTGTTGCTCGTTGGAGAGAATAAATCGAAAGGAAAGTACGCATTGTTCAGAAGTAAGATAAACAAAAAAGGATATACAAAACGAAAAAAAAAAAAAATATGAAGGAAAAAAGTATAAAGAGAGGAAAAAATGTGCTTTCGGTATCGCATCCGACAAGTCTCATTGGCCGAACGTCGTTTAATTTTTATCACCAAGCTGGATGGATGAAATATTTTTATCGGCCGACGTAAAAAAGCGGCCGCTTTCATTTGCCGGGGAATAAAAGAAATCGGTTTATGAAAATATGTTATTAATTTTATGACGTAGCATTTCGCGAGATCCCGGGCGAATTTAGGTCGGCGTTTGACCGTAAATCGGGATTTCCGACCGAGTTGTTTCTTTGGGAATTAAGACGCTCAGTCGTTTGCTCGTACGGTTACAGGATCCCTGTTCTGTTTTTCATTTGGAGCCTCTTTTTCAATATTCGGGTGATTTATGTGCGACTCGACGCGTTTGTTCCTCAAGTTTCCATCACCGTTTGCGATGCAGAAGCGAACGTTACAAGACTTTTACTTCCGCGTAACAAATTTTACTGCCGCGGTGTAAAGAGCGTTTCATGTCATTTTACCTCGTCGTTAAATTTTACATCTTCCAATTGATTCTGCTCGCATCCATTTCGCTCTTTCGTTCGCAGGTTTTGTTTCCGTTCCATTCTTACTTTGCTTTTCTGTGTTTTTAAGGTTTCTTCGTTCTTTACCCAAAGCATAAGAATTTTATTTCAAGACGTTCAAACGTCATTACTGCCTTTGTTAAATATTTTTTTATCCAGTTATTAACCATTCTTTTTTATCAATTATTACAGTTGCGGTAAAAATTGGTGTAGAATTATTGCAAACATCAATTCTTGTTTTCTTTCCATTAGCTGCGTTCTTTTCTTACTCCGCTCCCTCGAAAGCTTCGCTAGTTTATTAATACGTCAAGTCCGGTCTGACATTTTCCAAATCTTCCTGCTTGCCTGAAAATTGTTGCCGAAATAATGCTGTAAAATTTTGATCGCGCCACGTTGTGCTTCGCGCGAATCGTCACGATGTGTTTTGATTTGCGATGCAAATGCAGTTGTCGCGGAATTATTTACGTTTCTGCTGAAAATGGCGCTCGTTATTTTCGTTCGATGCTATTCACGCGGGATGGATTTTCTCGTAAGCGAATTGCGGTTGTTCTGGAAAAGCGTTCGCTTTTAAGACAGACATTGAGGAAAACGGAATATTGTAGTTCGTATCAAAAATGTATCAATATTCATCTTAAAATATCCATTTTTGAAAGCTCAAAAGTGGTACTCCTTTTGAAATTGTATTTTTATTTCGTAGTTTTTTATTACCCTGTTTCTTTACGGTTGAAATTAAGTTACGTTTTATCAGGTTGATTTTATTTTACATGCATAATTTATATCATCGTTTATTTTGTTGTTATAATTTCTAGAAATAATTATTATATTATAGGAACGCATCTTCGACGGTGACTTTAATCCAGATCACATCTTTATTCACTGTAAAATCAAGTCTCTCATTCTGAGACATTTTAGGCGATCGAGGCACTAAAATCTACTCATTTGCAATGAATTGAGACATTTATGGTGTCTCAAACGTGAAAAATGTCTCAAAATGAGACACTTAGATTTGTAGTGAATGCTAATTTTAGAACAATTTACCTTAAAATTTGTATAAATTAAAATTTATAAATTATTAAATTATTAAATGTGAATTTTTGTAAGCGAAATATTTCCATCTCCATTTTTTGTTATCAATTTAAAAACTTTCTTTTGTGATTATTTGAATTGAGAAATTGATAAATATAACTTGTGAAAGTAATCGAGTTGGGGAAAAATATCTGAAAATCCTGGAAAAGTAAGAAAATTCACGAAACGTTTCGGCCATTCTGCATTACGCTCCCAGCCGTCGTCAAAAATAAGAATTCCGAAAAAGAAGCTGATCCTTGAATAAAAATCCTTGACCGAGTCGAGTTCTCGGCTGAGTTCTGATGCTAATCCCGCAATGATAATTTACTCCGCACGAGACCGGCCGTAAAACAACACCTCGATTACAATATTGGCTCGGTGCGCGTATAAACGGCGTAGTGGTTGACGTCAGTCAGGGCCTCGTTTGCGGGAAAAGAACTGGCGGAAGCAGCGCGAAGATCCGGGCGTCGTGGCTCAACGACGCCGAAAATGAACTTCCGCGATTCGCCAGAGCGACTCGTTCCGCATTCGTTTTCGCGAAAAACTCGGCGAATCCGCCCAATCGTATCACCGGTCGTGCTATTTCTGTTCAGCCACTCATAAAAATGATCGGCCACAAGGATAATTCAGCCGAGCCAGCGAAATTATTTAATCAAAATACGATCGGTTAAACGGTTTGTTTATTTAGCACGAAAATTTTATGATGTGTTTAGCTTATTGTAACTATACGTTCATAACTCATGCTGAAAAAACGAAATTGAAGAGTATAAATATGTCGCGAAACATTTTGCAGGGTAGTGTCTGAATATTTAGTAGACTAATACAATGATTTTGTTTTATCAATACAATATGTAACGTTTCTGTGTTAAGATTAGTAATGTTATTTTTGAAACAATGTAAAGTTTATAACTTTTTGGATACGCGAAACTCGTGAAATAATTTGATTCGTTTGATTAAGAACAAAAATAAGTAAACGTTGCAACTGTAACAGAAGTGTTTTTTTCTATTTTATTTATTTATTTTTTTTTTTAATTTTAATTTTGTTTCATGAAATCTGAATTTTATTTACAAAATGATGACGACAGGGATTTTTCAGATCATTTTCTGAAAAAATAATTTTGTCTTTATTAAGATTAATTTTTTATCATTAAATTTTTTTTTTCATGCGATTACCTCACTTTTTCTCGTCTACGAGGCGGAATAAAGTGTCCATGAAATCATCTTAATAAATTCTGGGTTATAAAAAACTGCGGCATTTCATCGGATGAAGCGGTCGGTGTAGTGTTACATCGAAAATAATCGCCTTGTAATAATAACGTTTTTACTCTGTCCATTTTATCCGCTTTTTGCGGCTGCTTTTGTCGTTATTGCGGGAAACGGCTTTGAGCTACCTGAAGAAACATTTGCATGAAACGCGAGTACGCCCGTTCGTTTGCACCGAGAAAATAAATTCGTTCCTATTGGCACGGCGCGCTCATTTTGTGAATCTCGTATTATACAACCGTGATTTGTATTTTATTTTGAAAGTGCGATTTGAATATTTTCCACGGGTTTGTTGCAAATTTTACAATGCAAACTTAAGTTGATTAAGGATCATGAATAAATCGCGTCATTTCTTTGCCACGAGTTCCCTCTTCCGCTCGAAAATTGATGAGCAAGTCGCGTGTCACGGTGATTGGTCGTTGTAGAAATTTATATGTTTTCACTTACTCAATGTTTTAATTATCATTGAAGCTTATATTCTATCAAGTAATAAAATAAGTCAAATGATTTTACGTATGCTTCACACTTTACTACATTCTTCAACCTTACTTTGTAATTATTAAAATATGCATACAAAATCTATTAAACTGTACGGGAGTTGTACGGGATTTATTTTCTTGTCAAAGAGTGTAAACCCCGAATTCATTAGTACTGAATTGGAGCCAAAATGAACATGCTAAATTAATTAAATTAAATAATGCCTGTTGGCGTCCAGGCTCTCATGTGACAGATCGCCATGCTTTTTTTTTTTTCATGGTTACGACTTAACGTTTCAATTATATTCAATGATTAACTCGAATCCACGTCGAATGCGCTATAAATAAGCTATGCACGCGTGTAAAATTTCCAGCGAAAAGCAGTGCATTTGTCACAACAAATCCCGCTTCGTCGCATGGAACATTTATACTCTAAATTCCTTATTTCGTGCAGAATTAATGTTCGACTTAAAATGAAAATTACTTTATCAACGTACAAAACGCGGGAAACAGCGCTCTTTCATTAATTTTTCACGGACCTACATTTATTCGCAAGTTAGAAGAAAAAAGTCGGTCATTTTTTCGGCCCTTGCGTCACTATTTATAATCGAGCGTTAAAAAATCATTTCTATTCGCAGTGCCGATCAGTCGGGAGTTAAGCTCTCACGTTCGTCGAGCCGCATTAATGAATACAATTTATCAATTTCAATTTTCATAAGAAGGCCAAATTGAAGCTGCACGTTACGGCTAATAGCATTTTGAGATTAAATTATATAATCGCCGAACATACGCCGTATAATAACACTGTCAAATAATCAACGGTGACGCAAGAGCGGCGAATTAGCGAAATTATCACCAGCGGCGCACTCTAATTACCGATTCGCCGCCAATAGTTGTCGTCTAATCGGTTTTTCACCTTTTCTCGCTGATCGAGTTCAGTTTACCCGGCCGAGCGCGACTCGCCCGTCAAATTAGCGATGAATAATCGATTTCATTCGCGACTATTTAACGTCACCGCGTGACACCGAACTTTATTAGCGGCGGCACTTTTTGCTCGACCTTCGCTGCGCGAAAGCTCCTTTGAAATCCAATGACAGCCCCAGCGAAAGTCAGTCGCCGGCGCGAAGTTATGTACACTGATATAATAAACGTGATCGAAAATATTGCGCTTCGTTTCAAAGGCTTCGAAACCCTTTCGACGCGTTATCCATTTATGTTTCGACATTTCCGATGTGCATTCGAATTGCAATTGTTACCGGAGCAATGTGCTTGTTTATTCAACTGTTTTGTTGTTTTTTTCCCCCCCTATGAACTCCACTTTTTACGCGGCTTTCAATTTTTATTGCCAATGATCTTTTGGTTTTGCGTTTGCCGTAATTCCAATTGGGTTTGCGTAATTTTCAGATTGTTTTCGCTTATGTGTTTGCCGGTTCAACATACGCTGTATAAATGTAAATCACTTTTTTGCAAGTTTTATTTTACGCGGATCTGTAGTGATAATTGTTGATTGTGTAACATTTGTTTGAATATTTAAACACGGAACAAACCAAATTAGTAAATTGAAAAACATGTAGATAGAAATTTGAAAAACTAAAATATAATCCATATTCTTTTGTGTATACATAACAATATTAGCTTATCTAGAAAAATTAAAAAGAAAATTTATTCATATCGACAACAAAAAAAATATTCAATATTATAAATCAAAATGTAAAGAAATGAACGCAATAGAAAATTAATATCACAATTTCAGTATGGTAAGATAACGAAAATTGTAATATAAATCTTTCGGATTTTATAATAAATTTCTCTCTTGGGCTGATATCACTGCATTTCACCGTGGTCGAATTTTCGTATTATTTCATTTTACCTTTAAGATCACCTTTACCTTAAAACCAATAAGAAAGATAAATTGAGCACTGCATCCCGATTAGCGTTGTTAATCACAGCGGCCGATGCGTAAATTGCATTGTTCAAATAACACGAGTAACCTGATCTTACAATGTTGAAATTAATGGCGCGAAATGTCCGTGGCTCCTTAAGGCGCGTCAAAAGTGGATATACATATTTGTGCGAATTGCATTGCAAGTGGCGCCGCGTTTAATTACACGGGCGCACGTGTACTCGGTCGGAAATGTGATTAAGCTTTAAAGCCTTTGCAGATCGGTTCTGTCAGTGTCTGAACCGTCATAATTATAGCTTTCGTATTCAGCCGGCTGTGCCTTAATATCGCGGAAATTTGTGCGCGCGAATTAATTCGAACGACGTGCAACAAACACGCGGGGCCGCGCGGCTGCGCGGCCGGCGAACAATAAAATAAATTGGACGGACGTATTCTGCTTTCGTGATTCGCGAAAATCGAGCCGCGCGCCACCGAAGACGTACAAGTTCGGACTTAACACTGATTCGCCGATCCAATTCAATATTCGATTTATGCCCGCGATTTGCTTCGCCGATGGCTTGTTTATTCAAACGCGCGGCGGATTTATCGGTCTGCGGTTTTCCGCAGCTTGCGGCCCGCAAGATTGATGCTTGACGGATTCGATTCGGCCCCGGATTCATTAAGTTTATGGCTCGATTAAGGCTAATCGAATTGGGAGAAAAGTCACGCCTAGCTTGGAACGATCTTCTCCTGTTTGACGCGCTTTTATGCTATATCATTTTTCGTTGGCCAGCTTTAATTAAATTGCGCTGATCAGGCAGGTCGTTATCGTCGATGAATAATGAAATAAAAAGGTATTTTTCGATTGGTAATTATTAAATCATTTAAAAATTGTTGTTACAACGAAATTTGTATTTGAAATTCAACTCAATCATTTTTGCCCGAGCAATTTTGTAGGGAAACACAATGGATGAAATTAAAATTCTCACCGATGCTCTGCAGTGAAAAATTTTCGATCGTCAAACTATTCTTTCGTTTTACTTCAAAGAAAACACAGAACTTAAACAAAAACCTTTTCTATCAGAGAACGATTATTTCAGAAACTTTACCGACCTTTACGTGTTTCGCGCTTGAGAAATATCTGAAAATCTTAAACGCTTTTCACTCTGGCAAACAAAATCAATTAAACAAAACACATTCTTAACCCTATCGCCGCTGGTATCTTTTTTTTCGTTTTAAAGCCCACCTGTTATCGTTAGCAAAATAAAACCGAAGTACTTTAAAGTTGGGTCCCTGAGTTAACCAACTGTAAACGAAACCTTCGTATCAGATTGGATCACGAGTACGCGGCAATTCATAAGAACAAGAATTTGAGAGAGATATGTTGAGTGATTGTGCCATGATGAAAAAACATTACGTGACATGTGTTTTAGTTACGTTAATTAACAAGACCGAAAGAAAAAAAAGAAAAAGAAATGGAAGGAATTAATTACGCTGACGCTACGATTATAAGATTTGTAATAATATTAGTAATATCGAATAATTTATTTTCTGCGTGAATTTAGAAAACTGATAAACAATTTCGGTCTTTCTACATCTGGCTTTAAAATCAATGAACGAACCAATGCTTTATGAAAATTACAACAAATGATTTTTTCGCAAAAGAAAATGCGAAATATAATGCAAACCTTTTTTCATAACTGCATTATACTTTGTTTTCTTGTTTTCTCTAATTTTGTTTACAAAAATCGTGCAAAAAATTTTACTTTGTAAAATATTATTTATATTACATTCTTTGATCAAAAAACGTTGGAAACTTTAATCATATAATACTTTTCCACGCGTTTTAATTTGAAACTAACGTATTTATATTTTTTTGTTCATTTTTTTTGTTTTGCTTTTTTAAATCCCAGCTACACGTTTTTTTCGTCAAAAGAGTACCGAAAGCTGACAGCAAGGGGGCAAAAGAGGCGTAACAATGTTGAACGATGCCGATGAAAGGTGGAAACTCCGCGAAAAACAAAGACAACTAATTTCACGTCGCTTACAGTCGCGTGTTCATTTCCCACGAGTAGCCCCGCGGTATAAATAATTTCCGCGGGCTGAAATTAAATTTAAATGCGGACGGGCTGCCGCGGTATCGGCCGCCGCGCGTCGATTTTGGCGTACGATAAAAGAAGTGGTCGATTGGACGCTCGGCTCTCTATTTCCGATCGCTCGACTCGGTTTTGCGCCTCGCGCTCGACCGCTTAATCTGGGTCATTGAAATTTGGGGTCGTGGCACGTTGCGTAGGCCGCGGCTATCTGTGAGCCGGGGGATTCGCTTTAGTCAATGTCAAGTGTACCGAGATTGCCGCGATGTTTTGGAGCGAGACAGTTGGCGCTGTCAAAGTGTTTTATTCGACCGAACGATATTTGTTTTTATAATTCTGTTTGTTTTCTTAACATACAAAAAGAAACATTTACAAATCTTACTGGTAAATTTTCACGATTCAGATTGCATTTAAAAAATATATCGATTGATTTAATTGATCATCTTTTCGTTTGAAACACTTTTTCGTTTTTCAGTTTACAAATTGAAAGACTTTTGAGAATTTTCTTTCGCGCAAAAGGTTTCGGTCTGGAACTAATGGCTAAAATTTCAGCTGGAAGTCACGGTTCGTTAGCACTATTTCGGACGGTTCGATACTATTCCTTTTTGATGCGGCAACAGAGGACTTAAAATAATGGAAGTCTCATCGTTAAATAATCTACGAAATCGTTTGAGTTGACAATTATTCGTACACCTTTTGAAGTGATCGAAAAACAAGCTGTTCCTGTAGTAGTTAATAAACGCAGTCACGAACGTTGATTGCCGTAAAAACGAAATTTCCTCGACAAGTTGCGTTTCATAAAAATTTTTTGATTTCAGTTTTCGAGTAGTTACGTGCAGCAGTTTTTCCGTGCAAAAAATTACGAGGCGCTTTTTCTTCTCCCCAAGACGTAGCGCAGCCGTAAAAATGCGGCATGAAAAATGTATAAAATGTTATTAAAAATTGAAGTGCAACGGAGCCTCTCTGCACTTTATGTTCTTCTTTCTTTCCTCCGTTCTTTCCGAAATGCTGACTATAAAAGTTAGATAAAGAAGTAGATTTAGAGTCCGGCTGGTTTTATCGTCCGTCAAGTGTTTCATAAATTTATTAATTACAATATTTCCAAGCGACGTCCCGAGTGCAACTCTTTCTCCAAAACTTTCTTCGCGCGATCTTTCACGTTTTCGTTTATTGACCGCGCGCTCCCCTTTCCCCTCCGCCACGCTAATACAAACAGATCATTTTTCATCGAGCTTATTTTTCGGGCCAGTCTATTTTAAACTTTATTTATACCGACGACCAAGAGAAATAAAACTTTCAAAGTTTAATTTCGATTCCGAGAAATCAGACGCGGTATAAACAAATATCGCCGTGGAAAGGGTTTAACGGCTTAAGGGAAAATTCGAGGAAGAAAACAATTGAAACACGGCGGCACTCTTTAGCGAAAATCGCGAGATGTGTAATTTAAAGAACTACCTTTTAAACTAATCAATATTTTAAACAGCCCTAACGGCCTCGCGTAATGCGAAATTTTGCATTTTATTTCGCGACTGCAAGAGCAACGGAAAATCAATTATTCAGCCCATCCTTTTCCTCTCGGGCCAACTTTTATATTACATTACGAGCGAAACTGATGAGCTTTCTTAATTTCAAATTCACCGAGTGCAGATACGTGCGTGATTACTAAGTTTTAACGTACCGTCGATCGTTTAATACAAAGCTTTTCAGATTTTTTTTTTCTGCGAAGAACAAAAGCCTTCCTTTTTTCATCTTACTCTTTTTTCAGTCCGACAACGTCGGGTCGAAAGTGCGCTCCCGCAAGCAGTGCAGATACAATCGAATCTAAATTCGCGAAGATCTGATAACATTGTTTATATCTTGCTAAATCCGTTTAGATGCAATCAAAATCGTCCTTTCTGAAATTCAAATGCGGTTTGCGATGTTGATAATAAAACGGACCGAGAAACATGTGCCGCGAATACCCCGGGACTTTACGACATTCACTCGGAAATGTATACACTTTTAAATGTAGGTTGTAATAAATTGTTATGAATCTCCCATTATTTCATTACACTTTTGTTACAGAAGCATTAACTTTGCTCCACGTAGCTATTCAAAATTAACACATTGTTGAATATTGTTAATAAATCAATGAACGCGCTCTTGGAGCGCACTTTGCCGAAGCATATTAATTATTTAGAAAGTTTAATTAGAAATTCTTGTAATTAAAATACATTTTCGTGATATAAATAATTACGGTATGCGTAACAATAATGGTCGTGCTTTGTATGAATAGTGCATAGCCGACGATACTTTTTCATGAATAATTATATCATCGGTGTCTAAAATCCGATGCAACTTGCAAAATAATTTAATATTTTTGTGCACCGAAAAAAGTAGGTATTGTGAAAGACAATCCAGACAGTCAATCAGATAGAAAATGGATAGTTAAATCGATTATTAAATTGACTCTTTCAACTATGTATTTCTCTGAGTGTAGTCGTAAAATTATTTTTTATACAGTATGAATAATATATAAAGTTGCACCGTTCGTTCTTCCACTAATGGGATATAAAAGGGAAGAAAAGTAGATGAACAGTTGTTGAGCCACATTCAATAACGAAGTTGTGCGTAAACGACATAAATTTAAACGCGTTTTTTAAGCGCGCCGTACTAGCGCCAAATCTTAGGTCGCGAGTTATTGTATAACAGTATTATTATATAGACGCTTAACAACATTCTTTCAAAAACTAAGTTATAAACCGACCCGCAGCTTACAGTGCCGCCGCCCGTATTTAAATTCTTAACGTTTCTTTCCATAATTGTGCTTTATTTTTATACGTCTATTTACGATCGTGAGAAAAAAATCATTGCAGCAGTCGTTAAATAACACGCGGAATAAGGCTTGAAACTTCATTTTAATTTTAGGAGATATTACCACTTCTTGCTGAAAATTTTGTTGCATTATTATTAGTATGACTTTAGTGAATTGGAATCTAGAGAAAATTGGAATCTGGATCAACAATTTGGAATCTAGAGAAAATTATACAAAGTAAATATTTATTTTATAGTACAAAAAAGTGGCAGTCACTTTTCTTCGACATTTGTTTAAGATCAAATTCAATGATAAAAATACGTTGAAAATTCCACCCATGTTAATTTAAAAGAAAACTTTTCATTCGAACTTTCCAAGCCGTTTTAAATTCGGATTCGTTGGAACGGAAAACAAATGTTGCGATCATCTTGCATATTATCCGTTCAAGGACTATGTTATCAAGCGACGCTCTCAGTGATGAAATAATTTCAATTAACCGTCGGCATTAATCGAAGTGAAACGTCCTTTGCCAGACAATCGTTACTCGAAGCGCCGGGACTAGCTCGGCCAAAGCGACGTATCGGCTTAACGGCATTTTCCAACAAACGCCGGGCTATACGTTGGGACGTCACATTTGGCAATCGCAGTCAGACGTTTAATGTTCGCCCGAGTAAACCCTGGATATACGTCTTCTCTTACCGATAGTTGAGCGGAGCTTTTCGCAATCGCTCGATTCCGCGTAATATCAGCGGATAAAGCACACTCGACGGGATTCTCGTTGTCGTCGAAGACAATGCTCGACGGTTATAAAGACTTTATGTCCGGAGGAGCGACATGGAATTATGTAATAAAGAGGATAATGTCGGAGAGTCAGGGGTAGAGGACCGGACATCTAAAAGTGCAGCGAAAGTCACTTAACGGCTGCGTAATAGTGCCTCTCAGTGCTAGACGATCGTTACGGCGAGTAAGTGCATCGGTGGAAAATCACGTGCTAACGAAGTCGCCCTTCCCCATCGTAGCCGACGATCATTTGTTTTCATCTGTTCAATCATTGACGGAAAATTTAGCGCGAGAACGTGAGGCAACGGGCGTGGGTATCATGAATAAATTGTTGCTGCAGCTTACTTGTGGAATTATTTCAGCGGAGGAAAAGGTCGTGATGAAAATTAATACGTGTTTTGTTTATTCGACGAGGAACGAGGGGTTGAGCACGATGAGGGGAAAGGGGAAGAACATTGTGAAATGGCATTCAAAAATACGATAGTAACAGATCAGTAAATAGGTAAAATTCGTAAAAGTAATAGTAACGATTTTTTTTAACTAGTGCGAATAGTTTTCAAATTGATTAAGTATAAATAGTTAAAATTTATTCACTGAAAATTTTAAATAAAATCAATGGTTATGTTGACATAAAATTTTTCTTAAGCTATTTTCCAATATCTAATGCATTTATTCAACATACATTCTTCAAGTCTTTATGACAAGTTTCCAGCTATAAATATAGCAAATCTTATTGGCTCTTCACGTAATACTAAAGACCATTTCTACTTAAGTAACAACCTTCACATCGTTAAACTTACACTCTAAGACTGTCAAGGTAACAATCCATTTTCTCGATTCCTAACAAAAGACTTATTTATTTCTAATTACTGTACTTTGTAGTGGGTCAAAAAGTGTTGAATATCGACACCTTTCAAAACAGCACTGTAATTTTTATGGATGCGCAACCACCATTTACCTACATCAAATAAACCCTTGTGCTCCCAGCAATGCTATACAATAATTCTCGAAGTCATTATCATTTCATTCAACTAAACTTGCTTCAATTTTTACTTATGCACATTTAATGATCGAACGAACAAGTTTCCCCACGCCCAAGTTGCAAGCTGTCCTCGTTAACAAACAAAGCAGCCGCTAGCGGCGACCCTGACGAGGCCGAGCTTGAAGAGTGCCGGAAACAGGCCTAAACCGATCGACTCGTGTGTCTTGGCGTGTGTCACGGTAAAACGTGGCGCTCCGTTCCGTGACGAAGTGTTTTGTATCACGCAACAGGCGGCAATTATGATATTCGATAAAACCAAAGTACACGGTATTAGGCACACGGCAAACGCACGGCGGAGGGCTGATTGAACAGCGTGTAACGGCCGGACACGTCGCTTCGAATGAAAACGTGGCCGCCGGCGTGAATTATACATCGCGTTCCGGTCCGCACAACAGGTACGTCCAACGTCGCGGCGCCGTTTTATCGTTCTTTCATTGCGTCGGAAATAGCGCGCTCGCGATGACACCTGCGCGTGTAGTGTACGTGTGCCGCCGAATTTGTCAGGTAAATGACGTAACGCGCGATAAATCATTCCCGATGCATAATGCAGTGGAGATATATCATTGCACGGTTTGTGTGCCACCTATATATACACGCCCGCGAATACATTTCACTCGGCTTTTTTTCCAACCGAAATCTGCCCCGAATTCGCCGAACGGCCCAACTTCTTTTCCGTTTTCTCCCAGTAAGAAAATCATTACGGGACGATGAGAATACTTTTGCACGATGAAGACCACATTCACCTTTTCGGTGAATACCAGCACACTTAACATATTTGCTGATGTTAATTTAACGTTAATAAGCAAGTCAATATTTGACAACTTCAATTGATAATGCACATGATGACGATAGAATTGTTCATATAATAAATATGAAATATTTATATACCACGATACAAGTATTTCAATGAAATATTCAATGAGATATTTTTTCTCGCCGAAGTTGTAGAAAAACATCGCGTTATACGGGTAACTGAAAATATTTTGAATTCAACTCAAGATTTATAGAAATAAACTGACTGTAAAGCGTGGTTGTGTTACTTCTAAGCTCGTCATCCTGCGACATTTCACCTCAACGGACAAGACACGGCGATAAGTCCGGCGGCTTTGCCGGACAGCAAGGTTGTCCGGCCGTAAATTTCGCGCGGCATTATCGCCGCATATCTCGGCCAGGAAGCGCGGTCTCGGGTTAAATCAATCGGGGCAAAAACGAATCGGCAAATCTGTCGGCTGTTGGCGCCCATTACGTCTGACGTCGTTATTGACGCGAGCCGTGATTTGTTGCCGCGCCGTTTAAGGGGAGCGCTCCGTTGATGTATGCGCTCGGAAAGTATAATCGTTGTTCCGCGGTGATTAATGCGTTTTCTGCAATTTAACTGGGCCGAGTGTGCATGAATTATTCGCGGATAGGCGGAGTTAATGTGTTCTGCATTATCCGCTGAGCAGTTCGATCAATTTGTCAATTGGAAAATGAAATTTAGTGCTTTGAAACGAAGACACTGTTTAATGATGGTTTTTCTTTGTTTCTACAATTATTCCAAATTATTATGTGCCTGAAGTTTGTTTATTGTTGTATTTGTCGAATTAATTTTTCGAACATAGATAATTTTCTAAGTCAAAAACGTGTGGCAATTTGCCACGTGGCAAACTTCAGGTACATCAAATTATTTGCAAATGCGTTAACGCATTTTAAATGAGTTCCGGCATATCGTCATTTTGAGTGTCATTTGTATCAAGTTTTAATAAGTAAATTTATGAATAATCATACGATGCGACATTCGGCGAATTGTACAATCGGTTTTCGCCTGATGAACGCAATAATTTCATTATTCCGGGTGACACGAGAGTGTGGGGAATGCAGGAATTCATGGAGATAGGAACAACGATAATCAGCTCGATTAATACATCTTTGTAGGTGTCACAAACATTATGACGCAAGAATTATGATGTCTAACAGGGGTAAGAGTAACTCAGGCCGAAGATAAGTGGGCGAAACTGCCGTAAATTATTGCAGGGCTCGATATACCGTTCTCATTTTTGGTCGTAACTGTCGTATGAATTCGCAGGATGAATGATACAAAAATTGAAATAGCGTTTCATTGGAACGTTCCAAGTTCCTGATTTAGGCAATCCAATACCAGATGCTCCGTCTTCTTTTTTCTCCCGCGAAGGTATCATTAGATTGTAGATAAACGATATGGAACATTTCCTTTCGTTTCGATCGCATTTACTTGAATCGACAAAAGAGAAGGAAAAATTGATGTTAGGAATAAAACTGAAAGGTGTTAATAATAAAAAATAAAAGTTTATATGCAAAAAATTAATATTTTTAACAACAAATATATTCTGGTATGAAAGTAAATAAAAAGTTAAATCATCGATGTTTTTTTGACACATAACTAATGTTACGAGATGTAGATTCAATCGCAATTCACTATAATAGAAAAAATTACGTTTAACAATAAAACATGTAATATTTAGTGATTGTAATACATTTTTGTTTTGTTTCAAAATAATCCTTATTTTACCTTCCAAGCTCGTCGCATCATTAAAATTATCATCTTATATTATAGTTGATACATTCTATTGCACAATGAACTCAGTCATCTTTAAATATCACACTCTATATAGCATATTATTGACGTGTATCTATTATAAGACTCTTTACATCTGATCAAGGTCGTAAGTTGCGCATTGATCATACATCCTACAATATGTTCATTCACCGCAATGAATTCGTATCATATCCAAGCAGACAAATACGTTTGTATGTATTACATTGCAAATATAGACTCGAATAATGCGATCAAAATAATTTTGCTCCATATAATTAACAACATCGATTCACAAAGTGCAAAACGATGCGAATCATAGTTAATTGATAAATTCAGTTTTCCATCTTGCGCGTTGGAATTGTTGATGTGTGAAGACGAAGAAGAAGAAGAAGAAGAAAAAAAGATTCTTGTAATTTAATGAAAAGTTGCGGCCACGTCGATGTAACGCGGCGTTGCGGTAATTGCCAGTAATACTATTTCAATCTGCGCGAGATGAAAATTTAATGTCAAGTTTTCAGGCTCATAATTGCCGTTAACTTTCCGTAGTCGCCGTCTGGTTCAATAAATGCCGATAAGTTCGGTTTTCAGTCGCCACGGGATAGCCGAATTTGAATAAATCAATATCGAGTGTGTATCAGAAGGAATATATACGATTCGCGACGGCGCTTGGATTTCGAAGACGATTATACATCAATGATCGATAATCTATTCTCATTTGATGATTTCTATGGAAAAGTGAGAATAAATGTATGATAGGATATAAATGATGAATGCGACCGAGGCGCAAGCTTAAAATATTCCTGTCAATTTGTTGAAAATAGAGCTTCGAAGAAAAACATCGTGAACGTCGTGACGTGTTCGAATTGACTGGATATTAGGGACCGAAGTGCCGGGAGACAATGCGCGACGATGATTTTTCGATCAAATATTTAACCTTACGAAATCCGGGCGCTCTGCTTTTTGGATTTAATAAGAACGCGAGCGGGAGATGCATATTGAACGGCGGTAAGTTCCTCTCACGTGCATATTCGATGAAACGATATAGTTCCACGAATTCGACATTATGCAAGGAGTAGTGATACGTTGAAGATTATAGAAAGATGACGGTTGTTCGGAGAAGTTTTGTGAAAAGATGTAGAGATAATTAAATTCTCGTATTGATTTCAAATTCTCACTATAAAAATTACGGATGATTTTTGTTGTAGCACAAAAATGATAAAACATTCAAAAGGAATGTGAGTACATCGAAAGGAACGCCATCATAATTTTCAGGAAACTTGACATTAAACGCAATCGTTCAAAGTAAAATTAAATTCAACGTACACTAGGAAATTAAAGTGAAATTTTGCATTAACATTGATGATTGCTGTGAAGTAACTTTTTTGGACGGAATGGCGTCGCGAGCGTTAAAAAAGTACTGCGACGTTGTCTAAAAATTGCAACAAATTTTGACAGTTGAAAGACGCTCGCGGCAAGCCATGCGAATCGCGCACGAAAAGTCGCTCAATTTACGGGGCCTCGAGTTTACTGGCGGCCTTCATACGCGTTCGATATTACGATGCGTCACGCGTTCGTCACAGTGTCATTTAAACGCCGAAGTGCATGCGACAAAAGCGGGCGCATTTTATTTTCAGACAAGGCGCGAACACTTCGCAGCCAATCTGGAAAGCCAGTGGTTCGTCTTTTAATAGCATCTCGCACCTCGTAATTTCAACTCAGACGCCACTCGCCCCCCCCCCCCCCCCCCCCCCCCCCCCCCCCCCCCCCCCCCGCTCCTCCCTTTTCTCTCCGCCTCCCCCCTCCCCCCTCTCTTTCCTCTCCAATATAAACAAACAACCGCAGTGGTCGCCGGTTGGGAATGGATCTAACAGGAAATACTGCTTCTATAAATCCCTCCACCCACCCCCACCACGCACCTCGTCTTGCCTCCCCCCCTCTGATCATTCTAAAAGAGAAAAAATACG
>JABFOV010000102.1:0-54988 GCA_022817685.1 Aradophagus sp. ZL-2020 | reverse complement strand
ACTCGACTCATTATAAACTGACTATTATGTTACGTGTAATTAAAATATTTATTCTTAATTTACTAATTATTGATCCGATAGCATCGATTGGATGTTAAAATGTTAAAAAGGAAAAAAAAAGAACCGATTATTTTCGACCGCAAATTTATTGTTCCAATTATTTGAATAAAATTTAAATGTGGCGAGGAAAAATAGCAGCCTATTTCTGTAATTAGATTACGTCTGTGTCGGGAATTAAACAAAAGGTTGAATTAAATTTTCATCGATACTGCCGGCGGCTTGACTCGTACCAGCATCAGTTTGCTTTTTCGGATTCTCTTCTATTAAGTTTGTTTATGGAATCTTGAACTGTTTTTTTATGCCCTGGAAATAGCCACGAACGTAGAGGAATTGCGAAAAAAGACGACTTCGGTGGGCGAATCGATAAAATTGCTCCGACGAAATTTGTCCGCGCGCTTACATTGGCTCAATCAAATCAATTGATTCGAATAACGATATTTTTGTAGTACCGTAAATGTCGTATTTTATATCCTTTTTGAAATTCAATGTAATTTGATGTGTTCAAGATAATAATATATCGAAAACACTTAGCATTGAAAACTCGAAAAACATTTTATGCTCGGAATGATTGATACAAAAAACGGAGAAAATCATGTTTCAGTAATATAATATTTTTCACTTGAATGCAATATTTTTTGTTTGCGATAAAAGAAAAAAAATATGGTGGCGCTAGACAAAAGCTCGTGTTTTACTTGATTTTTTTTTTTTTTTTTTTTTTTTTGTAATAAAAATATGAATTACATTTACTAAACACTTATTAAAATATTACTGTCATTCATTATTAAAATACATTCTCTATATATTAATTCAAATATTTCTTAAATTACCGACTTGTAAGATACAACGAACCTTGCAATATCAATAATTTTGAATAAGGATACACTACAAAATAGTTTTTGAAGAAAGAAATTGAAAGAAAGGAATAAAACGCATTTCATATGCATAAAATATAAACTGCAAGCTTCATATTTGTTTTATAACACATGCTTCGACAATGAACGCGGCTGGTTTCGTGGAGAGCGCCACCTACAACTCAGGTGGGGCGGACGTTATTGTAACCTCGATTGCAATTTCGAGGCCCAAAATAACTTTTGCGATGTAACAACAACAATAATAATAACAATAGTAACAGAAACACCAATAATAAAAGCAGTAACAATATTTTCCCTATAATAAATAATACTCATTGTTCATCGATTGACTTATTTATTTTCCAACAACGTGTAAAAAGACAACGTACGAACGATTGAACGACGTTTAACCAAAGCGTGAATGAACGTCGTTTATTGACAGCGGCCGCTGATGCAACGGTTCGCGGGAGTCGGCTCGTGTAGGAATTGAATAGCGGTAGGATTGGGACGCGTGTGAGCGATCGTTCCCCGGGGGAGGGCGATGAGTCACCTGTGTGAATAGCTTGTTGTAGCCGGAATTGTGCTGATTGTAACCAATCATCGCCGAGCGTCGCCACCGTCGCAAGCGCCGCGCGTGTTGTGCTGCTCGTGGCAGAGCCGCGCGACAGGCGGCCGAACGGCGCGCGATCCGCGGCACCAAGTGGTCTTACTTCACGGCGCCCCCGATCAATGTCCAAGCGCCGTGTTTTCCAAGCGAGCGAGCGAGCCCGCTCAAGTCCATCGCGATCACTTTTTCCGCTTACGCTTGCAAGCCATCCAAACCGCGCGCGCCCATTACCGGCCACTTTTCGACCCGACCTTGCGACCCCTCGCCATCTCGCTGCTAAGCCATTGCTTTGCCCTTTTATTCGCAAGACCGAGGCTTCGCTTCAACGAGACCTACAAGTATCGAGCATGAGCTACGGTGTTCCAATGTTTATTAATACAGGAACATTTATCGATTGATTTGTTTATTGATTGGTAGAATTGATCGGTAGAATTTATTTGTGAATATCTATGTCGATGGCTGGGAAGGACCACCATTTGTAAATTTTGAAACGGATATTTTTTTCTTCGATTGACGGTAAAGAATGCCATTCCTAAATTGACAATTAAAAAAATTCCATTTCGATTTTATGATGAAGAATCTTATTACAAAATTTGTAATGAAAAATCTCCATACTTGGGTATGGAGTAGGGATGAAAAATTTTATTTTCGAATTGTTTTGAATATCTGCTATTACAAATTTACAATGAAACCCCATATTTTACATTAACGAACAACCATTTTGAAATTTGAAATAAAAAAATCTTCATTCCCACAATGATGATGAAGAATTCCATTTCCGAATTTGCAACGAAAGACTTCTATCCCAATTTGGCGATGAAGAATCCCATTCCAAAATTTAAAATGAAAAACCCCATTCCTTTATGATTGTTAAATTGGGAACGGGTTCGCAACGAAAATTTCTCATTCTTTCTTTCTTGTTAAATTAGAAACAGGTGTTTTTTATTCCTGATTTGAGAATGGAAGCTTCATCGAAAATTTAATGATGGATGTTCTTCACTACCAATTTGAGAATAAGGATGCTTCATTGACCATTTGTAGATGGAGGGTTTCATTGAAAATTTGTTGCATGAAAAAATTAAGGATGGGAATTCTTTGTTGCCAATCCTGGAACGGGAAATTTTCATTGTTAATGTGAGACTGAGAAATCTTCTCAGCCATTGTCATATACTGTCACATTAAATTAAATTTTATTTATTTTTTACTTTTTTATAAACTTTTGTTTACTTCATTTTTTGTACTATAAAAAATTTAATTGTTGGATTTTTTTGCAAAAAAAATGTTTGCAAAATTGCCAAAAAGTTCTGAGACAAAATTTATAGATTTTCAATCGCCAGTAGTATAGAATTGTATCTGAGCGGCGATCCAAAGTTCCAGCACATTTCCAGCACGCTCCCAGACGAGACGGAATTCCCTATTTTCATTTTCTGTAGCGGATCGTTTTTTCACCAACAAATTGATTATTTTAAGGAGGATTTTGACGGTATTTGATAATAATTAGTACTTCTCAATTCCCTACACTTTTTTTCCAAGAAATCCTTTTGAATTTAGAAAAATTCTTATCCGATTTCAAAGAACCTATCCAATTGAAAAACATCACGAAATGTAATGAAATGTATGATGTTCGATATCTTCTCTACAACGACATGATATTAAAAATATATTTCCATGCCCTTCTAAAATAATATTTCCATAATATTGTTCGTCAAAAATAAATATAACAGAAGCAATTATTTGGAAGGACAGGAAAAATATTATTTCAATATTTTTATAGCATTATTATTATATTACGTCGTTATAGGGTTTGAAAAATGACCAAATAATTCCTACACATTCTTTTCTCCATGTACACAAATCGCTGAATGATTGGACGTGGAACGTGTATGTTTGATTTCAATTGGGGCATTGGCAACATTTATGCTTAAAGCAGACCGACCAGAAAATCAAGTTGGAAGGGCAAGAAGAAAATATATGATAAATAAAATAAAAGTACCGTTGGAATCGACCGCTGGCTATTGATGACTCAAATAAAGACTACCTTTTGGGTTGCGTGTATATATGTTATTAAGGTTATTTTCGTGTACTGCGGTCGTGGCGCGGAATGTAACTGACGTTTGTAAAAATTAGTGTAAGGCATCCTTCAAATTTGCAAATAACTATTGAAATACTAGCTGATCCGAATTTTCAAATGGTCCAATTAAATCAGGATAATGACAGAGAACGTTTTGTGCGTTTTACAACAGTTTTGGTAATTTTTGCAGAATATTTTGTTGAATGTAAAAAAATTGTGTTGATTTTATAAAATTTTTGCCAAAAAAATAAAATTTTTTTTCAATTGGTAAAGATAATTATAAAGAACTCTTTCCGCGTCATTAATGACCAGCTTTCCCTTTTTCTTCCTCTATCCTTCGGCAAAAATAGTCGACTGAAAAAACTGTGTTGCCATTCGAGTCGATTAATTAATCGGACGTCAGATCGAAACTGGTGCAAGTCGATAATCAAAACGCTCCGAGTTCTCGTGACCCAAAGCCCGGAGTACGTGTCTTTCGCCATCATTAATTTCGATTCAAGTTTATCCGCGTGCAGAATAGTCAATACGATTCTTTAATAACTGACGGCGATGCGGACGAAAGGCTTACAGTTAATTGATTTTTCGTCTTTACCCTCTCCCTTTCCCTCTTTCGTTTCGTTTCTTAATTTTATTTTTACTCTCGTCTTGTAGTGAAACGAAAATAAACTTGACATCGAAATTAAATTGACTTGAAAATCCTGAGTTTTCAATTAGTTTACCTTTTGTCGATCAGATTAGACGTGGTGTTTTTATTTATAAATTTCAGTAAAACATTTTTTTCGAAACATGTTAAATTTTTCTTAGGTTTTATAAAGTTGCTAGAAAATGGTTTGCATTAAATTTCATTCTTAATGAAGTATAATTTAATAATAATTTCGCAGATTTTTTTTCAGTTGGGAGTAAGATGCAAAAAATTTTCGCCCGATTTTGCTGTAGATTATTTCAGGTTCACCTCTCGGTGAAATAAAACGATTTAAGGTAGGAATAAAAGGTTTTGTATCCAAGTGAGACGCAAGCTTGAGGCGAATTGTGCGCGTAGCGAGACAAATAAAAACAAGGATATATGATTTATGAGCTTTATATCCACGCCTTGGCTTATCTTTCAATAAAATCGGACTGACAAAGTCAAAACCTGTAATTGAAAGAGGATGAGATGGTTTGTGGAATTTTTTGTCACTAAAAATCCATGTAATGTTGAAGAAAAAAAAATTACATTAAAACAAACAAAATCTTCGAATCGATTTTAATATCCGGATTGATAATGATATGAAAATTTCGAGTATTACATTAAAC
Source organism: Aradophagus sp. ZL-2020 (assembly GCA_022817685.1). NCBI lineage: Eukaryota > Metazoa > Arthropoda > Insecta > Hymenoptera > Scelionidae > Aradophagus > Aradophagus sp. ZL-2020. The sequence goes on along the minus strand of JABFOV010000102.1, from coordinate 50,106 downwards.
ATTTCACGTGTTTTTTTCGGTCGTTTAAATATAAAATTAATAGAAGAAATAAGAGTTCTTTTCAATTTTAAAGTAGCTTTCAATATTGAATCTTTTATCTCTGATTTAAAACAGATTAAGTACGACGTCAACTATTAATCGTCCATTTTCTAATTTAAAGATTGGATGACGACGCGGAAAAACTTTTCTATCATTTTATAATTAAAAATGAATTTCTTGTATTCTGCTTCGATTTATCATCTTTTCATAACATCTAAAAGTGAGAAGACTGTTTCGCATTTCTCCGAAGGAAAATAAAAAAATACACTGTGATAAGTTGTCAAAATTATTTTCCATGCGGCAATATTTATTTAATTGATTGTCATTTGAATTGTCATATGAAAAGATTTAAGTTTCTATTTTATAATCATTGATACATTAATATCTCAATTTAACTATCCAATAAAATATAATTTTTTTTTCTATACTAGCTTATTAAAATATATTTGTTATAATGATTTGTGGACATATTTAATGAATCGTGGTTCCAATTTTTGTGAAATGTTTTGATGTTTTAAGGAAACAATTTACGTCTTTGCCTTTGTCTTTTATACACTTGTCTATAATTTACAGCAAAATGCAAGTGAGTTATTTTTGTTTGAGAACAATTACGTGCAGCTTTTTACGAACGTAATCAGTCACACTGCTGGGGGTGTTTCATTAAAATAACGTACGGCAGTTGTGGGTAGAAATGCCGAAAAAAGTGGGACAAGGACATGGTTTTGAAGAAAAGTAAAACAAAATTACTTGACCTCATCTAACTCACGTCTTTATTAAAAATTAAAAAAAAAACAAAAACAAATAGAGACTTTCTCAAATCTAATAATTTTCCAGACTAAAACACTCGAATCGAAGGGTATAATAAGATACAGACGACTAAGCTGGAACGAAAACAAACTACATGACCATAAGCTACTCGTCCGGATGTCTTATATACTTCAGAAGCTATCGGAAGGAAGAACGTTGACCTATCCAAATAAAGAAGTGTAATTCAGGATAGCCAACTGACGCGTTTAAGGCCGACGTACTCACCGATGCGTCGTGAATTTCTAGAGGCACCCCGAAAATCCCAAAACCAAGAGGATGGACCAGTTCAATTATCACTTACCACTTGAAACAAATAAAACCATCACCTTCGAAAACCCTAAAAGAACTCCAATGTCCTGCACCTTCCAAAACCAGCCCCTAAGACCAATCAAAACTCGTGATCCCAACAACGAAAACAGAACCAGTAACATGAACCAGAACCAATTCTTCAGCTGGGTCAACTGGTGAACCCAACCAGAGGTCTTCCTGTGACCCGAAGCCGATGAAGCGAGGGATGAAATCAGGATAACCAGGCTGGGGTTGCCGAGTGCCCTAGTAACAATGAGAAAGTCCGCTGGGGCACGCTGGGCGCCAGTTTCGTGCCGAACAAAGGACCGCCGCAAGAGGCACCAACCAGGTCCCGGGATCAATAAATCCATGGCGAGTGTTTTGGCGCGGTGCACTAGGTCGCGGCGGGCATCGCGAGCCCGCTGGCGCGTCCGGGCGCCGGCACCAGCGTTCGTTAAGCGAGCATCGGGTTGGGCGACGCACACCGCCGACCACTCGCGTACTATTGCTATGCGCCGGACCCGGGGGTTTACTTACGGCCAACGCCAGGTGGCACCAGCCGCGGAACGCGGACGACACCCCCATACCATATCGATCGTACCGCCCCACCCCCGCGCTAGGACGCTGTACACACGGGCGTCGGGCCACTGCACTCCGATATACCAGCGTGCGCCCCCCCCCTCTCGTACCGTGTTTAGTGCGCCCCCCCTCCCGTGATGGCCAGAAAAATCAAGCGTCACTGTCTTGGGTCAGAGTTGTGCTGACCACTTCCGCTGATGATGAGGGCTTGGCTTAATTGCCTGATTAGGGGTTGTTAATTCCTGCTTCGATTGCGAGTCGCGGATGGAATCGAATTGAAAACTCAAGGGAACAAAGGCATTGTGATTGCGATGAAAGTTATAGTGAGTGGTTGTGGAATTGGGAAAGTCTTAATTAGGTTTTGTCATGGTTTCAGAATGTTTGGAAGAACATTTAAATGTTTGTAGTAATAATTGATGCGGCAATGATCGGGTATTACTGTGGTTTTGATAAGGCCATTTTCAGTGATTGTGTTATGATTAGTCTTGTTAAGGCCACGTGTTAAGGTTTGCGAATGGTTGAAAAATCATGAGTGCTTTTAGTAGTATTTTGATTGGCTAGGCTTCTGTATGGCTTTGATCAGGCCACTTTTAGTGTTTGGATATTAATTAAGGCGTTCTCAAGGCCACATGTCAGGGTTTTGAGCGGTTACAAGATGATTAGAATGTTTTGCGTAATAATTAATGCGGCAGTGGCATGGCTCTGATTAAGCCTTATCAAGGCCACGTGTTTTATTGTCGGTCGCATTTTTTCTATCGCTTAAATAATAAATAACTTGGATTTGTTGCCATTGACAAACCAAAATGTCTCTTCATACTTATTTATTCAGATTTATGTGAGAGTTCATTTTTGTGCCAATTATACCGCAGCAACTAGAGTGGAGTATAAATTGTAACGAGGCTTTCCGTATTAAAGCTCGTTTTTGTAATACACGGTGTGCATATTCGTTATTTATACATGTTTACCGTACTGTCATCTATACACTCAAATTATTCATTCATTGAAGAGATATTATCTTCAACTAAGTTGTTTATTGTCAATAACAATGAAAATGATATGTGCTCTATTTTCGCAAATAAATTAATAATAAATAAATGCCAATACCACAAGTTTTGTATACAGCACAAATTCCATTTAATAATAACAATAATTAAAGAAAAATTTTATTTTGGAACTCGACAGTTTGAGACAGATCCAATTTTTTATTTGTTGTTATTGAGTTCAAGTAATGATTTTCGAAAGCTGTCGAATGAAAATGTAACGATAGAAAATAATAGCCCGAACATCTTGATTTAAAACAACTTTATTGTAATAAAAAAGGATCTTAATTAAAGACAAAGTTATCTCGCCTACTCGATCTAAAACTTTTGCATGAGTTCTTTATTTAATGTCTTAATTTAAGTTCTTAATGTTTTCAGCTCCCCGAATTTTATTCAACATTCTTATAGTTTTAATTTAATTTTCTTTTTGTATTTCGTACAAGCTACCGAGCATTCAATTCAGTTCACAAGTATGGTTATTTAAAATCAAATGATACATTTAAGGTAAATGAGTTCTGAAGTGAGAATGTTTTATTTAACTAAAATGTGTTCACTAAAAATGTATATAGAATGCGGGAAATGGCAGACATTTCAATTTCGACTGAGGGCGTTTTGTAATAAACAGCTTTAAAGCCGGAGTATCGCCGAAGAAAAAACGGAGCCGGTTAAGACTTCCACGATCTTCAAGATTGCGATGTGAAAACAGGCCGAAATAAGTTGAGCTACAAAAAGTTGATAAAGTGCGATTCCTCGTAATCATCATCAATTCATGTATTGCAATTTCAAACATTTTGAAGTCACCGTTTTTAACATCGTTGATTTTCAATTAGCTTCGTATAAGAATCGCAGAAAGCATCGACACAGATTGATCTAGATATCAAACTCAATATATAATTAATCCGTGGTATTTTTACTGTCCTCAGGTAGCAAGTTGTAAACTTGCATATTCGTATAAATAGTCCGATTTAATTTTAAGCTGATAGCAAAAATAAACGTTTGTACGTGTGAGTGAAATTGTATTGTGACGTTCGAATAAAAACTGAAGTTGATTCGATCAATTTCGTGAGATTTCTTAATCTTATAATTAGTGATCAAAAAGTGGTTTCACTCTTTTTCGGACTCTGATTTGTATTCTTGTTTTAATTGACGTTAACTTTCAAGTCAAATACGCGAATGAAGAAATTAATGAAATAAAATGTAGGAAACAAACGGATTGCAATGTTATTTTGCAACAAAGTATCGTGCCACTTAAGTCATTACTTCCAACGAGAACTTGGTTGCAAAAAGTCCACGTGTGATCTTTGGCGGGACAAATCCAGGTCAAATTCTTATTCTGTAAAAAGCATCCCTTTTCTTTTTAATCGCGGTTGCTCGCACCGAGTAGCCTCGCAGCAACAGTCAGGAGCTAGCAGTCGAGCGTTCAGTGTTTTATTTTTGGACCCTGGTAGAATAAACACGGACATACCACGCTCGCTCTTTGCTTAACAACCTATAATTGTCCGCGGACCGTCAATCGCGGGGATCAAAATCCATAAATAATTACGACCATTCATTTGCTATGCTTGACAACGCTTGACCTGACAATAGAGGTTGCAAAATAGTGAAACATTCCCACATTTGGCATCCCAAATTTTGGTTTGGAAACCATATTACTATACATGTTGCATTGATTTTATATTGTAATCGATAAACTATAAATAAGATTTGAAAATTTATATTGCAATTTACTATATGCTACATTTTGACTACGAGATTAACGAGATCGGTCTTGCGCGCCCTCTACAACTCAATTGGGCCATGTACAAGCGCCATCTACAACATAGGTGTACTATTTATGAGTGCCATCTACAACTCAGATGAGCTGAACCTGCTGCGTCGAATTATTTGCAATGACAGATTATAAATTCATGTGAAAAGTTGTAGGGTTATAGTTGTATGATTGAGGTTATAGTGTTGTACGTGAAGAAAAGTATAGTAATATGGGTCCATTGATACTTAAGCCTTTATTACTAGAATAGTTTTTTCTTATGCAATTGTTGCATTTGCAGTTTGTGCGTTCGAACGAAAAGAAAAAATCAGAAAATAATAATCAGAAAATAAACATGTTCTCGAAGCTTCCAACGTTTATTAGAAAATAAAATCTGATATACTTTTCTTCATACAAATAATAGTATTTTTTGATTGATTAAAAAATACTAATACAAAGATTGGCAGTTTTAAATTGCAAATAAAATTGCTAAAAAGGAAACATTAAGTTTTGACAAAAGTATAAGGAGAAAATGTTTCTGTGGTATAATCTCTACACTTCTCGGGCATTTTTTTCTTTTTGAATTGTAACAATATTCACTCAATGATAGCGAAGTGGATTTAGTAAATGCAAATTCATAAGATAATGGTATGGCATCAGCATGGCCCTTATCAGCCAACTTTCACTCACAGAACTCTAATTGAAATAAATCCAAAAAAGTTTCTTCAACTTGACCTAATGGAATGCTTTCCAAACGTTCCAATGACCTTTCAAACATCTTTAATATATCTAATAAACATTAAAGTGTTGCGAATTTTGCATCCATTAGAAATTCGCACACTAATAATCCCATTTGGCGCGAAAACCGGACAGTGACAGCGTCGGGCGACGTATTTTCATTTGAGGCCAGGGATTTTGAAAATCGGGAAGCCACGAATTCGGGATTCTGGCAGCGCCGTGTGAAGGTCGGCCGGCGCTATTTCGGTCCTGTTTTTCGCGGGCTAGTCGTGCTTATGTCAGCTGCTCACCTTTCGCCTGCCGAAGGGCTTGTAAAGGTCCCGCTTGATGGGCCGGCGCAGGTGCGCCATCTCGGGCCGCAATCAGGCCCAAAATGGGGTGCGGCGGTCAGCTAGCTGGGTCTTTGGCTGGTCCCATTTGGCGCGCCACTTTGACGTTAGACTGCGTCGTGAATCGCACTCATTATCGCTAACAAACGTCCGACGGTAAAAACCTATCAGCAATCTAAATGGCTCGAAAATGGCCACGAGTGAGCCACTAATGGCCCAACAATGGTCACCAATGGCCCAAAAGTGGTTCGAACAGTAGTTATCCACTGCAATTGTTTCCGTTTCTCCTGATCTTGTTAGTATGTAACTCTCAATGCCTTGGAGATGGTCACAGAATCGCAACGAGTGGTCCGTAAGTAGTCCAAATGACTGAGATTGGTCCAAACAATATTTATTCACTGGGATTTTCACCTTCCTTCTTATCTTGTTTAGATTCAACTTCAAATGTTTAGAAATCGATTCGATCGCGAATGATTGAAGTGGTCCGAAAGTGGTCCAAACGTCCGAAAAGTGGTCCTAGCAATGCTCATCCACTGCAACTTTTCTCTTTTTCTTTCTTATCTTCCGAGCATATAACTCCAACTATTCTGAAAGTGGTCCGAAGATTACTACGAATGATTCTTAAGTGGTCAATATGTAGTCCAAACGTCTGAAAAATAGTCTCAGCGATGCTTATCCGCTGCAATCTTTTTTCTCATTTGTGATCTTCCTAACATATAACTGCAAATATTCTGAAAGTGGTTCAAAGATCTTCACAAGTGTTCCGTAAGTCGTCCAAATATCCAAAAAGTGATCCGTACGTCATTTATCCACTTTGTTTCACTGGTACCGTTTAAAGCCGACCACAAATGACCCGGAAATGGTGAGGTGTTGTGTTCACCGTAAAGCTTAGCTCCTTCTCTTGGTTTCCCCGCGTTTATTTATCACCACTTCCTTCAGCTCACGCTTTCGTTTCTTCTCTTTTGCGTCGAGACACTTTTCGCTCCCAACGAAAGATCACCGCTGTTCGCGCGCGGATTTAACACTGTCTGGTGGCGAGATTTTGGAACGCAACACGACCTCCTCCGCTATAAATAAACACAGGCGCTAGTCTACGAGCGAACCATGCGCTTCACTTGGCTCGATTCGTCATAATTTCGCGCTCGTCGTATTGTTCATTAAGGAGGACGGTCGGGAATGAAAGTGAACGGGCCGAGGGAAAGTGGTGGCAAGTCGCGATTTAAAGGGTAGGCAGACGGGCCGATGCAGGTTGATGGAAGGGCGTGTTTTGTTTCCCTTCAGATGTCGAAGCGAGTGGTGAATGTAGTAGGTGCATCCTTCAGAAAGCGTTCTTCAAGTAGATGTCGTTGTTTACAGTGATAAACATTTATTAAAAAAATATACGTACAAAAATTTCTCGGCGTTTTTGTATTAACAAAGTCCCACTTAAAAGAATTTGCAGTAGAATTTGTCATCGTTTTGTTTATTTGCAAACAAATTGCGAAACGAAACGAAATGTCTTGTTTATAAGTGCATTTTACTGCATTTTTGCATGTTCCTGTAATTGTTGCATTAGAAATTGTGCAGGCAAGTGAGAAAAAAATTTTTATTCGGTACATTTTTTACGAAATTCGAATCCGTTGATAAAGGAACGTTGGTATGTTGTTACATATTCTTATCATGTCATATCAGAAGTGATATGTTTTTCGACATAAAATGAATTCTTCAAAAAATTTGTCTCGATACGAACAGAAGCTTTTACTCGTGTTTTAATTGTAAATGATCACACAGAAGCACTCTGTTAATTACACTTTAAGTTCGGTTTTAGCCTAATGAGTCGAAAAGCGTGAAAAGTTGTCTCTTGACTACGAAGATAATTGACAGAATGTATGTAGGTCGCTCCTGACATGTACTGGCGTCTAAATGAGTAAACACGTACGTTCGAATCGTGAAAAGCAAACGTCATATTTTTATCGAGTTCACGTGAATGACACTCAAGACAAAGTTTTTTTTAGCAAAAAGAGATCACAATGAATAATGGTTTAATAAACAATGAGCACAATTGAAAATAGTAATTATTTTGTGACTGTTACAACTTTCACGTTGTTAATGTGTAAAGTACAAATGGATTTGGTGCATGAAGTTTATTAAATGTAGATATAAAAATATAGAGACAAATCAATTGTATCATAATTGAAAAACATCTACTTAGATTAATTTTGAGTGAAATTCGTCCTCATTTTATCAACAATGAGCTGAAAAACTTCGAAAAATAGCGCAAAATCTTCTAAATAATTGTACTTCACTTAATTTTGCATTTTCTGTAAATTTTGTACAAACGTTGTTGAAAGAAATTGAAAACTAAATTGCACTTTGTTGATAAGAACGTTTGGAACTTCCTTCACGTAAAAAATTGCATAAAGCCCCTGTAACGCGACGACCCGTCGCACAATATAAACATGGTAAAGTCGGTCTCTTACATCTTATAAGCTGATAATGCAGGTTCCTCTCGCATCGGTTACTTTTTCAGCAACAGGATGCACCGTTCATTCATTATTTCTCGGGCGACAACTAGATGTCTCGGAACGGTTATACCGTCGAATTGAATCACCGATCGGGATAGCTGCATAATTATTCCTATCCAGCATCGCCACGATAACCCACTTTCCGTCCAATTAGAAGATCGTGCGCAGTACGCCGAGACGCAAAACAAAACGGCCAGAAAATGTAATCACGGAAACACAATTCATGCATTCGAACTGAATTTTCGTTTCGATATTACCCTTTAAAGAACAACAATTTCAATTGATAATCGAGTAAGGGGTTATTAAATTGAATGAAAAATGTTGACAGATGATGAAATAAGGTTGACAGTGTCAACATTTGTCGGAGGGTTAATAAAAGTACGAAAAGTCGGTCATTCGGGTGACCATATCCTCTGTTTAGCCCTCGGGCAAAAAAGCGTTCTGTTCTTCCCTAGGACAGAAAAGTAACAACTGTATATCCTTGCTTCTTAAGCATTAATAGCAGTGTTTTTTACTGTAAAAAACACCATGTACAATATAAGCGGAAAAGGGTATTTTTTCGCCCTAGGACAGAATAATAATGATTTTTACTACTCTGTTATTACGGAAAGGATTGAACGCAACATGGAAGGTGACATTTTCAGACCTAGTGGCATAATGCATTATTACCCTAGTCGGGGTTAATGAAACGAGACGACATAGAATGAATAGTCTTAGTCGAAATGGAAAAAGGGAGTTTTTTGATATCAAATGAACTTCTCACAGGAAGAATCGAACACTGGTAATGTCGTCAATGCACGTGTTTTTACCACGTCACTTACGATATTGAGATTGGCCTACAACAGACAGATGGCAAGCACTTAAGGTCTTAAACGCGTTCCCCGAATGCCACGATCAGTGAAATCTCCGAAAAGACAGACGTTAAGGCTTCGACTAGATCGAATTTCGAAGGCAAACGTAAGCCGGCCATTTCACGCCCATATGCCTAGCACCAAAAGTAACCGAGCCTTTAATGTGCATTAACATTTATCAATTACTCCGCCGCTTTCAAAGACACCTGAACTCTGACATTTTTTTACTCTCCCAACGGTGAGACAGTTAATCATAAAACTTCCAAGGCTGTACCGCAATAATTAATTCGGAGAAATTCGGCATTGAAGATAAACAACGTTCAATTTCATTTTACTTTGGGCTGCTTTTGTCACGGACGTCGCAAGGTTGTTGAAATTCCATAGTTTAGAAGTGTGGAAAAGAAGGAGAAATTAAAAAACAAGTTACCTACGTCGCTGGGAATCGAACCCGAGTACCGAGAGTTTACGTTCGACTTTGAATTTTTTTCACGATCGCAATTATTTTTTTATCACAAATTTTAATATCAAGAAAATGAGAAAATGTGAAAATGAGAAAAAAAATGTAGATGAAATTTTCAACGTTACTAGTAAACGAAAATTATTGTAGCGTCATTTAATAACACATATTGTAATTAGAACTGAAAATGTTGTGTTCTGAAAGTTGAATATGTTCATAATTTTTCTTGTAAAAATATCCATTGTTTGTAGATATGGAAAATTTTATCAGATTTAATTTTCGTTTACTAATAAATGTTGGAAATTTCAGAATTGTGAAAAAAATATCAATCTAACAGATGTTAATTTAAAGAACGTTTATTAATGTTGAAAAGCGGTTACTTTCAGGTGTCAAGGCTTTGTCTAATTCGTTTCTTCCACCTCATTCCACGAGGTGGAAGGTTTTTTTTTATTCTCAAAAAATGGCATGGAATGGAAGTGGCATGGCATTTGAAACTAAGATTCCAGTTGTTTTATACTCCATCTTTCCGTTCGGCGGACGTCTCATTGATTTCTTACAGTCAATCAAGCATCGATTACCATATGCGTAACAAGGAATTGAGTTTGATTTGGGGCGCGCGCATATCTTGCTGTCAAAATAAATGATCTTTCGCATTACGCCAAAATAAACTTTTTTCTTCGTTTCTTGAAATTTAATTTTCATTTAAAATGAATTCCTTTTTATTCAAACCTTTACTCATTAATCTTACCTGATGGCGATTGTATTGTAACTATTTTTTCATCAATGATTTGATATATTAATTTCTGGGATCGTATTATTTCGTGAAATTCTAGTGAATTAATGGGTGCAATCAGTACGAATTATTCATTCAATCGTGCGAAAATGCGTTGGCCGATGATGGCTCGCGAGACACGAGTAATTGGTATTTTGGTAGATAAATGATTCGAATCGTGTGAGAGGGCGTTCCGTTATTTACGACAATTTTTCTCGAGTAATAAGAATGAGTATCAAGTGATGTCTTTTTTCTTTCATTCGAATTCGTATATTGTTAAACATTTCACTGATTAACTTTTTACTTTTTTTTTTTATTAATTTTAATTTACGATAGTATTTAATTATATTTCTAGAAATAAATAATTTCTATTCACCTTTGGTTAAATTTTACTAGTTTTGAATACTTACCGTTCACCATAAGAATATTATTTTTATAATAAGTGGAATATTTGCAGTAGGACAATTATCCTTTTTTAATTTTCAGCAACGTGTATCTTGTTGACCTAACACAATAATTGAGTAACGAAGGTTAATTTTATATTTATATAATATTTATATTATAATTTTTATATCTCCTGGAAAATTTGGAAATTTTTTAATTTTTTCAAATTTTTCCAATAATTTGTGTAATACATATTTCTTAGCGTGGGTTAATCCATTCAAGTACCACTCAATAATGTATATTTTCTATTATCCCCGAACAATCTTGCGTTTATTTTTACGCATTTTCCCCATCGAGTCATTTAAACTCGAGTCGAAAATATATTTATAAAATTCAAGAAACGGTGCAGGCAAAGCGATTGAAAACCGTGACGGAAAGCTGCGTGCAACTTGACACTTTTACCATTACAGTTGATTTTAACTTGTTTCATAAAATCCGGGTATATTTTGTGATTTTCGTTTTACCAAAAGATTACTTACTCGTTTTTCTTGCGAGAATTATTTTGACGATTAGCCGATAGACGAGGAGGATTAACATTTTCAAACGTAAGCCTAATGTATTTTATACACCTTTGTTTTACATATCCAATTCGTCACGGCCGGTTATAATTACATTTGGCTCGTTTTTAAATATGATTAATCATAAATGTTCGGCGAGTAATAATCGGCTGCAATTGATCAATGATAATTTATACTTGCGAGCGACTGGTTAAAAATCATCGACGCTTAATGGCTGATACTCGTGGTTGAGAAAAAATAGCCGACGATTAAAGATTAGTTGCAAATGATTTACGTTTAATGATCGATTGTTGATGCCTCGCAATTGCCGATAGGCGATTAAAGACGTTGAGTAATTATACAAAAGCCGATGCCAAATGATGAATAAGCGATGCTTTTTTCCGAGACCGCGTTGCACCTTTTATTATTATTATATTTTAAATCGTGTGTATGATATAAATAAGTATGTGTATTGCATATGTGATATTAGTAACATATATAAAGTCAACTTCAATTACACTATGTTTGTGAACCGAAATTGATATGAAAATTAGAAACGTTTATTATGGATAATGAATATGATAATATTGACTGATAGAAAATGAAATTTTTTGACTTACGATGTCAGAAATTCATGATTTCATGATCTATGTTCTCGGGCGGAAAAATATACTTTCCGGTCCTAGGTCAGGAAGGTCTATCTTCCAGTTCTTGGAACAGTATACTTTGTCACACTGAATCAGAAAGAAAACGTTTCAGCTTTAGGTCGGAAAGATCTACTTTTCAGCCCTAGGTCGTTTATGAAAAGAACATTTATTGTGATTGTTCGCGGTTAATTTGACATGTGCAGTAACTTGTTTCGAGCTTCTTTTCCATTACTATTATACATAATACATGGTACCGCGTACAATGTACGGTACCATATATGGTACCATGAATAATCTTATACGAAAGAAAAAATATTCCATTTTTTCGGCTATCCGCAAGTGTCTCGTGAAAAACGCGACTCATTGTTAAATCAATAACTACGATGGCCGTTGCTCTCGGCTCGCCGCGTATGCCGGCTGTTGAGCAACAACTGCAGCGTGCCGCGTCGCATAATTGTCCGTCGCGTGTGAGCTCGCCGTTGCAGAGGCGTGCCCGCAGAAAACTAGGCGCTCGCGCGCGTGGTATGTGTTGCGTTTTTATGTTACATCTGTCACAGCGCGGAGGGCGACGCCACGGACTGCGATGAGGGGGGGGGGGGGCAAAAGACGCAGCGGAAAGTGTCGCATCTGAAAGTTACGATAAAAATACGACCGAGTGCGTTCATTAATCTTGGCACGAAAATCGAATGGAGAATGAAAACTCGGGAAATTGCTGTTTCATGCGTGTTTAAATTACACTGAAAAAGTAAGACGATTTTGTGTATTTTCGGAATGGAGTTTCGAGTAGACTGGTGAACTTTAAAAATAAGCGAAGTTCATTTTGAAGACGGTTTGCCTCTTTACCTTTTCTTTCAAAATTACGACGAGAACCAACTCGAGTGAAATTTTCTGTCAACTTGTAGGAATATGGTAAAAATGTGTTGTTGTTTTTTAATATCTTTTAGAGATCAAAACGAATGATTTCAAAACGTGCTTAAGTTAATTCAAATCCTGAACTGAATCAAACGAACTCCCAAGTATTATTTCCGTCATTGATCCATACACCTCACTTTCACATTCGGATAAAAAAATCCTCATTTTTGAAATACTTCATCTTTCAATTACATAATACAAAAGCTAACTATACAACGATTTATTGAAAGTTTTTCTCGGCCTCGCATTGCTAAATTTACAAGAAAACGTTGTTCGACGGTTCGTTGAGTAGATATTTTTCAAATTCGCAAACGTATCCTCAGCGATTGACAAAAGTCACAGCAAAGCCGGTCACGTGGCATTTCCGTTGCCTCCGCGGTTTCTGCGAGCGCACTTAGGCCTTGTTATGGCATCGCGTAGGCGTTCCGGCGCGTGACGTAACGCTGCGAGGAACGTTGGACGAAAGATGGCGGGCGAGTCGCGGTAATACGATGAAAGCATTTCTCGGTGGCGTGCAGGTGAGTAGCAATTAATGGCTCGGCGAAATGCCAAGTGCATTCATCATATTGACGTCTCGGCCGCCGATCGAGTGAGCGAATTGAGATAGAGGCCGCTGACAAATGGCGTCAACTTTGACGACTTTGCGACAAAAATTTTGTATCACTATCTGAATTTAAACGTGCTTCAGAAATCCAACGTTTATTAGTAAACGAAAATTAAATCTGATAAAATTTTCCATATCTACAATCAATGGATATTTTTGCAAGAAAAATTATTAACATATTCGACTTACAGAAGACAATATTTTCAGTTCTAATTACAATATATGTTGTTAAATAATATTGAACTAATTTTCATTTACAAGTAAACGTTGGAAAAAGAAAGAAGCATTCTCTATTTTGATACATTTTCAAAAATTGCCGAAGCTTTGTTTAATTATCTCACTCACTGAAATCGTCAACTTCGTTCAAGAATTACTAAGTTTTGGAGTTAAAACACTTCTTTTAAAACACAGATATTTGAAAATGGATAAAAACAGATAAAGGGAACTATCCTCAATAAAAAACTATTTGTTACAAGTTGGCATACTTTATGGGAATCAAATCGAGAAAGTTGATTTTGAATAGTTAAATTTATTATTGAATAAGAAAATTATCGCTTCCACTATTAAATTAGTATACTGTACCATTTAAACAGAAATTTTTTACTATCTGTAATTTTTTCTCAGACTTTCCTCATCATTCGAATCATTCAGATGAACCTTTCTTCTACGCACAATTGCATCAACGAAGATCTTGAAACAATCGCTAATCATCGTTCTGCATTTTTGAAGTCATTGTTGAATCGTCAAAGGACATTTTGTAATGATGAATGAATGCTGAGAATTTGCAATTATAAACATATTGAATTGCAAAGCAAAAGTTCAATTGTAATGATGTAGGACTGTCCGTTAAATTTCAAGTTACAACAATTACTAAGCAAAGAGGAATGTCTTGCTTGAATCGAATCGGTTATAAATAGTTTTCGAAAAATGTGTCTTTGGATTTGGATCCGGAATGGAAAAGTATGTTGAATTAACATAAAATTAATGCCACACGCAAACTAATGTGTAACGCATTTGTCGTACAATTATATAATAAGAAAACGCGTCGACCGAGCATCGTTCCTCAACGAAGGAAAAAAGCTTTAATTTCATGTTCCGTTTACTTTGCCATTATATTAACCTCCGAGTGTTCAATTTTCTCTTCATTTACATATCGGTACGCGTGACTGTGTGAAGAAATTTGAGCATCTATTTCGAAAAATGCGCCGAACGAAATAAACAACGAGGAATTTTCATCGGAAGAGGATCGTAAAAATAAAGACACTTTGTATTTTAAGATTTACATAAATAATGTCTTCGATCAACTCGCAGGCATTTCGATGAAGTTGTTTCAAAGGAGACATTGTTTCAACGGCGGGAGCAAAGTAGCTAAAAATAATAATACATTTTGGTGATGCTTTCATTTTATGCAACTTACCTGGAATTTCGGTGAATTAATAATAGTTGCACAATTGGAAAAACATATTTGTTATAAATGGAATATATTGATAATAAAAAGTACCAAATTTATCAATGTGGTTCTAAAGCACATTGAGATGTGAATATGGTTTCAAGGTACATTTGAGAATTTGAGTCATTTACTTTGAACCACAAAATATGGTACCAAAACACTTTGAATTACATAACGTGTAACAAAAAAAAAATCATATCTATAAAAACAGTAAAAGCAATGAAAAATAGTATACCAATTCAATACCTATAGTAAGGCCATTTTTATTATGAGATTTCAATAAATAATGGGCAGTAAATTGGATTAAGGAAGCATCGTTGCGGCGTTATCACGTAGAAAAAGTTTCATGTCCATTTTCAGATTAATAATATCGTTATTCGGTAGAAATTGAAATATATACCGTCCATTATGCAGACGGTTCGATTATATTAGACTCCGTGGTAGATTGAACCGAAACATAATCTATTTTCAAATAGCTGAGTGTGTTTCTCAAGACGTAAAAACATATTATACAGGCCGCGTTTGAATTTTTACGACAAAGGAGAAGAACGAGGAAAGGCGAATGGAGGAAAATGTTAATTCGAAATTTCAATGTCAAGAGGGTAATGTCACTTTGTGCGCGCGCGCACGCGCACGTTCTTTTTTCGTTCTTGCTCGCTGACGTGGTCGTGCAGGAAGTAAAACAGTTATACATACATACATGTACACGCATGCATATATAAATACATGCATATATACAAACATACTACATATATAGTAGTAAAAAAAATACGTCTCCATAGTTTACTCTTCGTTCATTCATACGCGACACATATTTTATATCGTTTTGAATCAAACGAGAAGTGTCCGGAGCAAAGAGTTTTTATATATTAAAAAACATTCCTTTAAAATGTAATAAATAATTAAACTTCGATATGAGCTTGAAGTTTGCCATGTGGCGAATCGCCACACATATTGGACTTGAAGTTTTCTAAGTTCAAAAATTCAAATCGACAATTTTTTGTGTTAATTTGTATTCTTTACTATGTTTGTATTTGTCGATTTAGTTGATTTCAATTTTTGAACATAGAAAATTTTCTAAATCAAAAACGTGTGGCGATTTGCCACGTGGCAAACTTCAGGGACATAACTTCGATATAAAAGATAACATAATTTTTAATCGAACTTGACGTCGCTTATAAACAATAGTGCATTAAGAAAAAAAAGTTTGCTTGATTGAAAAATTGCAGAAGTAAAATGTGTATTATTAAAGGATGCAAAACTGGCCACTTACGAGAAAAAAGTGTCTGAAATAGTATCATGTCTTGGATTATCCAGAAAATGGAAAAACACATTTCGCGGTCATCGAACAAGCATCGCACTCGGAGTTGACGACAAATTTATAAATAACTCGTTCAGAGCGTGAATTGAAATCCCTTCTCAACCACGTGCGGAAAACCCACCACTTGGTCGCTCGGCACATTTTTTCTTCAATTTCCCCGCGGAGGATTGTGGAGCGTAACGTAAGTCTCGGGATAAAACCCATTGCACTCGGCCTCGCCTAGCCGCGAACGCGCATTATCGAAGCAGGTTTACATAAACGGCGTTTGGTTTCAATTTGTTAATTCGAAAGTCCGCGATTACAGATCGACCATTAGATTCCAAGGCGACGTGTAAATAAATTTGATGGAAGAATACATTTCGTTGCGACATTACGATCAAATGTTGGCTCGCGACCATTTTCAAGTTAAGCATTACACATGTCGGACAAAATTGATACTTGTGCTTTATAGTTCAGGATTAATTTTCGAATGAAATGAAGTTATCATTCTGAGAAAAGTTTGTGCATATGTTATTTCTATCTATATTTAGACGTATATGCAGTTACGTATTATGCAGATTTATGAGCAGTTGCACATGCAGGCATATATACAACTATATAAACAGCGTTATATGCAGTTTTAAACAATGCATTGAAACCATCGAACAACATGTTTTCAGTTTACTTGATAACTTTCCTGAGCACGCAAATACATAGCAAAAAAAATGACGCCGGTAAAATAATTAAATGGATCACTAATTGGGTCGATAATATGCAAGAGCGAAATTACAGTAGTACGTCGCATCTGATTACGTAAAGTGGTTTTATAACTTTCCGCCGAGCTGCAAAAGTTTGAGCGGTCTTGATAAAGTAAGGCGCGCGCGGAACTTGAATGAAATCCTAGACTCGGCGAGGTGCGTTATCACGGCGCGTTTATATAAACGGCACACTATTTTGCTTAATTCGAAAGTTGTTGCGCATTAATCGCCCCAACAAGTATCACTTTGTTCGACGGTTTATCCGGCCCGCGCGTGTATCAATTAATACGTATCGCTGGAAAGTTTGCGCAACCGCGCGCAATTAACTTTTACGGTGCCGCGTTTGAAAATGTTTGAAAATCGAATCACTCCTACGCCAAGTTTTCCTCGCGACTTATTTTTATTCTGCGATTACACGAATCGACGACTTTCAGTGTGTGTTAATGCGAACATGATATGCTTCTTAAACCAAATTGCGTTTGGGGAATGAAGTAATACATTTCGATTGTTTTTTTGCACCGTGGAAAATAAATGTTCAGGGCACTCGTGCGCCATCTATGAAAAATGAAAAGAGTGAAGTATTCAGCTGTAAATTTATTTATCGAACATTACAATGTTATCGGTGCATCAAAAACTACGATTCCGGAAAAACCGCAATTTTTCGACCCGCCCTAATATATATATATATATACCTAATCCATTTTTATGAGTATGATGTATATATATACGACTAACTATATATAATTACAAGCAGAAATAGCCGTAATTAAAAGTAATTATGAAATGCGTAGAGGATTGCGTAAATAACACGAATCAAGACGCGTTTTGAGTGGAGAATCACGAAGGAACGGGCACGGCCGGTGCGAATGAAACAATTGCAATTCGAGCGAGCGTGGAGGGTTCGAAGGCGCGTCGCTCGAAACTCGCGACGATTACCATTAATTTCACAGCGTTGCGCAAAACATGAAATTCGATCGTAATGATCCGAGCGCTCGTCCCATTCATGCGCCAGTACATAAAGGCAAATGTAAATGCTTTTATACGTCGATATCGACTTTTAATGTCCAGTTATTAATGCGAGTGCCGTTGTGCTCGATGGTTTTATGTAAGCGGCAAAAATGATTGTTATGAAACTTATGTTAATAACCGCGGCTCATTATTGAGCAACGCTCACAATTGCCAATTTAATCGCGAGCCCGCAAGCTTGATCCGGTTTCTCTCAGTTTCGTTAGATGTTTTTTCATCTTCGCGTTTCAGTTCATAGAAATGTGTCTGCTGGTCTCGTTGATAAAGCAGAGTTCATATTTTACATTTATAATGGAATTACGGAACTTCGGTGAAAGTTCGCCATATCGTTTTATACGAGTTGTTGATATTACGTTTCAAGACAGAGAGCACTGAGAGAAATAGTTTTTTTTTATAGTTATTTTTAATGGTTTTTTAGAAATCATTGAATGAACTGGGAAATTTGTTTTGAAGAATAAAATTCTAGTTAAATCGACAATATGCTAATTAAAAACAACAATTTATTCAACTGTAAATATAGTTGAGCTCAATCAATTTTTAGTGAGGGTAATTCTAATCTGTTTTCAAACATGTAGTACTTTCAACTACAATTTTTTTTACAGTGCAACCCCGTACATTTCATCAAATAAAATTCACAGAAATTCCTTATAACTTGCCACATACTGTTACAACTTCCTATTTATTCCTTCGCTTTACAGTTGTTGAATAGACAAGCGACGTAAAAAAAAAAAAAGAAAAAGAAAAAAAGATGAGGTCATGACAAATACCGTAGTTTTTTCAAGAGGCAAAAGTTGCCTTTAATTAAGCACTCTCTGGCCACGACGTTTTAAACTTTTTAAACTTGTTATAATTATAAATTTGGACGTCACAAGATCGGATTGGCGGATGAAACGAGAAAAGAGGACGGCCGCTCGTACAATTATCCACAGACAATCCGCGTAAACACGAAAAGGTAATTAATAAATTTCGGACGATTACCGGACGAGCGCGACGTTTGGACGAGTCATTGGTCCAGACGGGCCGGCCGTATTAACATATTTAATGTCAAGGTCCTGCAAATGAATCTCGATACACGCAAGCCGACCGAAATTATTCACTACGTCTGTCCCCGAGAGGGGAAGGAGTTCGCACGCAAAAAAGCTCGCCGCCGTCCCAGCCGGATGATGCGTCTTTTGCAATAATTATGCCAACATTACCGCAAGATCTTTCGCTCCTTTTTCAACCAACGACGAGACCCTTTGTCGATTTAGATTTTGCTTGTACTGCGAATAGCGGTATTATAAAATTTGTGTATAAATAAAAAATAAAATTTCGGTCTACTAAGTCGAACATTGTATGTAATAATAGAAAATGATTACGTTTTTGATGCTACCTATACTACAAACAATATGAGTGAATTTTGCCATGTGTTTATTTCGTCAAGTTTGTCGCATGTTTATGTGCATGAAGTTTGCCACGTGACAATTTACCACGTGCTTTGTTTAAGTAAAAGATCGATTTGTAAATGATGGAAACAAAAGCAGAAAACTTTATAAATTAAAAGTGAAAAATTACATTAATAGAAAAAAAATACTGCTGTTTCTAGCATTTGCATTTCATAATTTTTCGAAGTCCAAAACACGTGGCATACTTCACGTTAAAAATAAATTCTTTGGAATATTAAAATTACCTCATTTGAAAAGAGAGGTAATTTTTTCAGTTTGAATATAAAGGTTGTGTTTACTATGTCACAAGTTTGAAGTACGTGTATTAAACACGTTATGTTAATAAAAAAGAAGAAAAGAAAAATTCATTTGAAATGCATTTTATAATGAGAAAATTAACATATTAAAATAATGCCATTACTTTCGACTACAAAAATACCCATTATTTCGAAGTTAGATGAGGAGAAGTAGATTGTTAAAGTAACAATCTTACATAATAAATTTAATTATCTGTAGATAATTGACCATTTGATTAAAAAAAATAAAGCCTACATTCGTATCTTCTCTATAATTGGATATTTATGAAGCAAAATGAAAGGCTTATTTTGATTGAACCGACTTTCTACAGATACTTAAGTCGCTATTTTAAGATATTAGTTTACTTTTAAATTATACAATTATTCTACGATATTAAAATTCCATTTACATTGCATTCACAATTTCAATTTCATTTACAATTATTTCATTTGGTAAACTCAACAGTTAGCGTACAATTCAAGCATTAAATAAAAAAAATATCAACTCCGATCAGTCGAGTTTTTTTTTCTTTCTTCCCCAGGTTATAAAACTTACGTAAACCATACCAGTTTTATTATAATCGAAAAGTAGGAGTAAGTGTACCACCTTTATAATCGTTTTCTTCGCGATTGATTTTGAAATACCCGCACGGAAAATCGAAATGACTCGTCGCGTAACGCGAAAGTGGTTACACGTAATGCCTGTTAATTGACAACATTAACTTAACGTCGGGCAAAACCGATCATTTTCGTTCTCGTCTTTCGGAATTACTCGCGTTGACGTATTTTCGCGCCATTGACTGACGGCGGATATTTATTGGCGGTTCCCGTGGCACCGGTTAATGATATCCAGCTATGTCGATCATTTTGCAATGACTCGGCGTTGTGCCGTAGGTACCGGAGTTTTGATAATTGGACGTCGAAATTCGGCATGACATTGCTCCTGCGGTGGATGGTTTACGTTCTGGCACACGCGAGACGCGAGCAGTCGACACAGGCATGCAAAAACTATCCTCAAATGAAAAAAAAAGTCAGTGCCCCATTAGAGATGTCAAAACTTTTGTAACTTCTTTTGATTTCGTATCAAAACATCTCGGTAAATTAAAGGTATTTTCATGTAAAGTGTACCCAATTTCAAATTGCAAAAAAAACAAGTAACAAGTGTTTTGGAACGTTTCATAATAATTAGGATACTGGTCATAAAAAAGTGTAGCTGTAGTGAAAAGTATGAAAACAAATTTTACAATATATATACGAAAAATGTTGTTTTTCATATCTAATTGAAAAGTCGTTTTCGGGTAGAAAAAACTTACTTTTCTTCCCTAGGGAAAAAAGTACATCACAAGTTTTCTATTCAATAATCTACTGGTTAGGCAAAAAGTTGACAACAAATTTGTAGCTATTCATTCAAGCAACAATAAAGGCGTTGTTAAAATTCTCACCACTTCATTTTGAAATTCAATAGCATTCATTTTACGTCATTCGATTAGCCGAGCAACGTTCAATTCGTCTGAACAAACGAACGGTGCGTTGCCTTGGGTCATAAATAAAATTGCGATTCAATTTTGCGAATTCAATGCCGCCGTTACCGCGATTAATCTTGAAACTTTTTCGTCGACTTAGCATAACGCTGGCGAACCGTAGATTAATTTGAATCCTATTTTGACACGTTGTAATTTCGACCCTGGCGTTTTTTTCAATAATCAGATGTGCCGCGCATTATTTTCAATATAACCAACGGCCGCGGAACGAGAGAGGCCGAGAATGAGAGACGAAGAAGAAAAAACAGTGACAAATTTCAAACATGGCGAACGCGGCGACAAAATGTATCGGGTTACATAAAGAGCTTGTCAATAATAAAGTTGATTTGAAATTATGATTACGGCTGGAATTAAGCAAAAATCCAAACGGGTAATTCCAGTTTCAGCCAAGTCGATTGTGCTTATGTCGTATGGTAGGCGTTGAATTTCGCGCAGGTTACGGTTTCGGTATTGATTGAAAGTTATGAATTCGATTTTCCGTTTGATAGGAAAATATTTCCACTGGGAAATGAGAAAAATAAAAAAAATTGCATTTCGCACACAAAAACAAAACTACTAAAATTTTATATCTATGATGGGAAAATGCATTTATAACATTAAGAAAATAAGTCAACTCTATATTTAATAATTTTAAGACATTCGAACGATATCAACTTCTGTTAAAAATAAAAATATATTAAAGTAATTATTCAGATTATCCGAAGAATATAAATAGTAATTTAAAAATATATATTATACTCTATTATTTGCTGCGAGATTAACGCGATCGGAACTGTGCGCCATCTACAACTCAGCTGAGTCATCTATGAGCGCCATCTACAATTCAGGTGGAACAAACTTGTGCTGAATTAGTTTGCAGTGAAAAGATTTGAGTTACAATAGTTGAATTAATTTAAAAAATATAAGTAAAAACTACGATAAAGTTTTCTTTTAAAATATCATGTAACAAAATGATTCTACTACGGATAATTATAATTAAAGGAAATTCAACAAACTAGCATTCATTTAACTATTCATTTAACTAGCATTATCGTGGTTGTGGAGCTGATTTTAAAAATCAAAATTTATAATTCGATTAGTCGTCCTCTTAAAATATACAAATGTTGTAACGCAAAACTACTTGGCACCTCCAGAAAAGTAGTCATAACTGCTACTTAACGCAGACCATTAACATAACTTCACACTTTCTTTTAAACACCGGCACAATTGTTTCGACGCGTTTAAATGAGCGTAGAAATTTTCCAGCGTGATGTGAGAAATTTCGTTCTCATCGGGCGTCGGGAGAAAAACGGCCAGCCAAACGGACAGCTCGTTTCTTAAGGCTCTTTGTTTGCCTTGCGTTAATGATTTTCGAACAAAAAGTATCGAGACTAGTTCTTTACGTATACATAATAATTCGATTCACAAAGCCGAGGCATAATGCCTCGACGAAAGAGTGTGCGCGCGCACACACGCGCGTATACGTCAAAACTTGATTACTTGTCATTCGAGGGGCTCTCGGCCTGGCACTTTAATTTCATGTTGATTCGCCTCGGACCGGCGTATGATTCCAGTCATACGCACAAATTCGCTCGCAGTGTTTACACAAAGCACGAGTGCGTGATTAAATTACTATTAAAGCGCCGACGAAAAAATTGATTTCAATACGCCGTGAGCGACAAATCTCACGGCCTAAGGTACGCCGCGAACGGGGATCAAATATAAATTAACCGCGACCTCACTTTTTATCAACGCTAGTTGTCCTTTTTTAATACTCCTTTTTTGGTTCAACTATTGACGAAATAAAATAATGGAATCTTTTGGAAATTTTCAATCAATTTTATTGGAGTTGTAAATATTTCTTTATAAAGTTGGAAGTAAACTTTTTTTTTTCAAAGTATATACTGTAAAACTGATTTGGAACTTTAAAATAAAAGTATTTTAATTCGGGATTAAAACATTCTTTCTGGTAATTGGAAATTAAACTTCGTAAAAATAAGTTAAAAAATAGTAAAGAAAGAAAAATATTAAAAATGTTTATTTGAATTTCATAAACTTTGATCGGCATTTATGCACGATTCATTTTAATCGCACGTCGTTGTTGAACATTTTTTAATTAAAATTTTAAACGAAAATAAATATCGCTTATAATTTTTAATCAAGATAGATCGAAACGAAAGTTGTTTCGCACACACACAACTTCCGAAGTAAATTCTTCTTTTCGCCTGTTTTCCTATATTTTGACTGGAGGTCAACGAAACTTGTCATCGTCTAAGATTCGCGTAATTAATCGAGGTAAAAAATTGAATTTCGAAGAGCCGTGAATTCATTAACGGCGCAATTTTTCGCCAGGATCTCTCGCTAATCGAGCACGTATAAATTTAGTTTCACAGATATATTTTTATGTCATTGCGGGTATAATTATATTTAGGTAAGGAGTTGGTATTTCTAAAAATAGTCACTTGTTGAAATCAATTCAGAAAGTAGACAAACGTCCAGTCTTGCTTTTGGTAATTTCTTGCATATTGGCAACTGTAAATAAAACAGCCAAAGAGAGGATCTAAAAATACCGAGTAATTTATTTTCAACTGTCAGGATTTAAGTGATCATTTAACGGGAAGATGAATTATTGCGAATATCTATCAATATTGTTCAATTAAAAGTGTTTTATGATCGATAATTATGAAAAGCGAAATTGAAGAAGGAACTTTTTGTCATCTACACGGCATACCAAAAAACCAAGTATTTGAACTGATTTTGAAACAAAATACATTTTTACAAGCTTTAAAACTGGTTTGAATTTGCAGTGTAGAACATTTTGTTTCAAATTCGCAGTCCAAAACGTCTCGTTTCAAAGTGTCAATGAAAAATATCTTGTTTCAAATTTGCAGACTTTAAAAACACTTAGTTTGAAACGTTTTTTATTACGTTGCAAATTCGAAACAAAACTGTGTTCATCACAAATATCCAAGACCAAGTCCTGGAATCATTTGGATCAAAACACTTCCTTTTACAAAGCACGCCCTGAAATTACGACTGTCAAGTTGGTACCCTTTCCAGCTACCAACCTAAAACTAATTTTGTCCTCTTCGACGAATAAAACCTGACCGCGATAACTTTCTAGCGCCAGCTTTGTCGGTCCACGTGACGTTGCCCAATGATTGTTCTGAATGTGACGATTAAACTGTCACAATTGTCGAAGAACATTTGGCGGACAAAGCTCGGTAAACGTTTTGCCCCGCGCTGCGAAAGGCCGAAAAAACAGTCGGCGGGCGTCTGCGCGGTTTGACGAATTCGCGGGCCGCGCGTGGGCGCGCTCGGATCCGTTCGGGTAGCCGGCGTTGTGTGACTTTCACGCGACGCGGGCCTGTGTGTGCGCGCCTTGCCGTATAAGGAAACCCGTCGGTTCGGTGCGCTCGGGCCAACCGGCGCGCAAACTACTCCGTTTAAGCCCGATAATACAATTAAACGAGATTAACAGCTACACGGCCGGACAAGTAGACTCGGCGGAAGTTGGGCCAAATTAATGGATCCATGAAATATGTATATTTCACTTTATGCGAAACGTTAAACAGACCGGGCGAATAAAAATCCTCGTATAATATTCGTCCCGCGCCCCTCTCCCCGCCCGCCAAATGCCGGAGTTTTATATTCGAAATATTTCAGCGCGCAAAAACTAATTGACGTTCGCGTTACGCCCGAGGACCGGGCCTTTTTGTCCGTTTTGTCCGCTGGCCGGCTTTTTTTTAACGATTCCGTTTCTTCGTCTCTATTTCACCTTTACGCCGATCGCTTTCGGACCCGGAGAATTCATGAACACGACCGTGGAATTTACGAGCCGAATCATCGACTGCAATCGAATTTCCGATCGCCGTGAATGCGCGGTAATTACGGCTCGGCATTGTCGTGGAAGGCGCGAGCCGTAGTTTCCGTTTTGCTGAATTTACAGGCGACTTCGTTCGATTATGATATTTTTGTTTCAAGTGGTTGGGAATTTGAGGTTGTCGTCTTTGTGCACGCACGAAGTTTCTAATGTTTTGTTACCAATGAATTTGAACTTGAAAAACACTGTGCAAACAGGCCCAAATGAGACACTTTTTAATCATAAAAAATGTCCCCGCTAAAATAAAGTGATGATAAAAAAAATTAAAACGTCTTGAAACTAATTTATTATTACCAAAGAGATTGTACGAATTCACTGAAAAAATTGTATTTTACATGAATAGAAAACATAACTTTACAATAATTTTTTGTCAGTGTATCATTTTTCCTGATTTCAAATCCTTTGACAAATAAACGTCAGATACTTTGTACACTCCTGTCCCCCCCTTTCTTAAATTCTACAAGAGACTTATATTATAGATTCAGTGAATGTTAATAAAAGTTATACTCGTTTTTGAGTCTGCCTGAAAAATTGTCTCTTGGTGGAACAAGAAATTGTGTCGTTGGGTGCAGTTGTTTCTGATGAATTTCCTGTTTCGAATTTTTATTAAACATGATTGTGCCGATAAAAATTAACTTTCTCGACTAGTTTCTCAATAAAGGTACGTACGCATTATTGAAACTGGGTGTGTCATGAAACTTAAATTGAATGAGCAAACAACGAATTAGGTTACTAAGTGATTAACCGAATATTAACTCAGTAACTAACGGATAAATTAGCAGTTGTAGGATATACGTGAATTGATTGAAAAGATAGAAGGACTTTTATAAGATATTGGTGGGAAAAATATGTTTTTCTAATAGTATCTTTTGTGAGTACTATATGAAAAAAAGGTTTTCTTCCACAAAAACTGAATAGACATATTTATTAAAGTCTTGTATGTTTTTCATTTTTGTGTCCCGTAACTGATCATTCGGGTCTAACAAACCCAGAAAAAAAGACATTACAATGAAGTTTGTTGAAGTGAGATAATGGTAGTAAAATTTCTACGTTCAGTTGAGGTTTAAATATCGTTTTATCGTTATTTTTGAGACGGGTCTGACAGACCCGAGGTTTGAGGGTTGAAAATGATTTTTACGGTACGGGGATTAACTTGTTCATTGAGTTACTGAAAAAAGTGGACTGTAATGAATACATTTCGTGTTATCATTGCAATAATTTAGGTTGTATAGTATAATTATGGAAAACAAGACCATTGTCTTTATAAGAGTCTATTTTTTTCAGTTACCACAGAACTATCGTAATTTCCATTAAATTTTTGAGCAAAATTACCGTGACCATTCGTGGTTCTCCCTGCAATTCGAATGTCTCTCTTACCTGCAACAAAAAAAATTCAATGGTAAGAATAAGTTGACGGATAAATACGATGAGAAAATGTTTGTGTTTTATTCTAAAAGTTAAAAATATTCAAAAAAAAAAAAAAAATGCTGTGAAAATTTGCAACATTTTTTTCCAACGAATTCCAGCTTTAATTCTTTTCCAATGAAAAATCTGAAAATCTTTCCAAGTCTTCTATTTTCGAATTTGCTAACATTAATTTGATGTAATGAAGATTCTTGGTGGAATAAATCACTTCCATTTTAATATTTGCAAGCAAACGTGGTTAACTTCTTTTACCTCCTCAAAAAAAAAAAAAAAAAAAAAAAACAAAATGTCTCTTTAAATTACAAAATTCTTTCTCAACTTCAATAATCAACTTTAGAAATACCATTGCGAACACGTAGCCCGTTCGCGGTCTTGCATGGCCTTTTGTTTCTAACGAGTCTACGAAATACCGGGGGGGAAAAAAATGCATTTCTAATTCCGCCGTGCGGCCAAGTTAGCCCGCTTGATGAATAGATATTGATTCCTCGCTAACGGCATTTCAACGTTTCGACCGAGTGGTCATTATCGCGCGTGAGAAACCGGCCCCTGCGAGCCCGGTGCCGAATACCCCCGAAACACCCCTCCGGCTCCGGCGAAGAACAATGCGCAATACGCGCCGAGCGTATAATTTGGTTATCAATTTTTGACGAGGCGAATATATTACGGCGCTTCTTGGTACCGAGCCGCGTGACAGCCGTTCAGGGAACGGCCGCGTGATGTCACTGCCGCCCACGTGTGCCGATCGGGCTCCGCGCGTTTTCATCGATGAGAAATCACAATGAGCATTGTGCCCGCCCGTAAAACCGAGAGCAACAACGTCGGCCACGATTCCGCACAATAAACGCGACATTGCGAAATCGCGTATTGTTAATTTGCAACGTGGCGAATGTTGCGTTGTTGGATTTGCGATTTAGATGGAGTTGATTCAGTGGAGCTTTCAAGGCTGGTTGGCTGTGTCAATGAAATTTTTATTCCAGAGGCTGATGTATGAAGTGTTTTCATGTGATATTAAGAGTGAGTCATTTGCGGTCCAATGTGCCGGATGTTTTTCGCATATGGTTTCAAAGTTTCAGAAAGAAGATAAATTGTTTAAGGACAGAAAAAAAAAAAGAATTACATCACAGGTTTTGTGAGTAAATTTGTTTGAAGTAGCCTTCCTGCCTTGATGCTCTATTAATGATATACCTGATCGGGCCCATGGCAGGCCCCTATATGGTATTCATTCTAATCATTGTAAAATTGCTGCCTGATTTGGCCTTTACAGAGTCTGCATTATATGACTTTTATATGATATTGTATTCAGTTGACCATATTGGGTCTGATAAACATGGTTCTGTATGTAGTGCCATGTCAGGGCCACGTAATACGGGTCCGTAAAAGTCCGGATCAGGCAGGATTACACATTGTGTCAAAACCCTACGAAGCCCTGACATGGCCCTAGTCAGGCTGCCTGATTATGAAATGCTAGTATCTTATAAACACCATGAATAGCATAAGTGTCAATGGATCACGTAGTAAGTCAACTACCATCTAATCTATAATTTTTAATAAACGAGGAAATTATCGTCAAATGGTATTCAACGTAGAGACTATACATTTTCTGTGCGTTGTTTCCTTAGAAGATCCTTATATTTCTTAAGTAGAAGTTCAACAACTTGATCAGGCTCTGGTTTAGGGTGTAAAGCACTGTATCGGTGTGGTCAATAGAAAAAAAAGAATGTATCGATATGGTCCTGATCAGGCATTCTTTTCTGATCTGGCCTGTATTCAGTCCTGAAAAAAAATTGACTGATTAGGGCCACATCGAAATCAGGGCTGTATCAAGTTATAAAATTCTTTCTTGGTTCATGCTTTTGAGGACCCACTATTTGTAATAATTTCGAAATCAGCACCATTTCCTAGTCGTTATACAAATTCAACTAAAATTCCCTCATTAAAGAGTTTCGAAATGGTTTTTCTTTCGTTTGAGTCGGAGGATTTTTATTGAATTTTTTCATTCAACTGTTTAGTTACAAAATATACTAATAATCGTCGATAACGATATTGTAATGACGATTGTTGTTTCGTATCGACGAGATTAGAATGACGAATTTAATTTTCAATATTAGGCGATGGATCCAACGTCGACTCGAGTTTCGTTTTGATTTATGCGCCAGGACTATTGCCGCGATGGGATAATTCGTTCGCCATTTTTTTCGCCTGCGCCACCGAGTGATCGAGACGGAGGATGCGATTATACACGGCATTTTTATCACGAGTGCGAGGGAGGGGCGTAGATCACAAGATAGTATTGTCACTTTTGTGCGTAGAAACGAATGTACGGAATGTAATTTTCTTATTTATCACTTTCTTGTTACAGAGCTTCAAATTTTCGTTCATTTTAACAAGCGATGTTTCGTTAAAAAATTATATAATTTGAAAAAATACAAATCACAAAGAAATGTAAAAAAATTGTAACATTAGTAATCATTTTGGAACATTGTATTTGAGCTATTAAAAGAATAAATTAGTATGTTGTTCAAAATTTTTTATACAAATTTTTATTTTTTTCTGTGACTGTGATTTATTTTTTATTAACTTGTTATTCACAGTTTGAAATTTCTTTTTTAAATTCTTTATTTAATTAATCTTAATTGAGTTCTCGTAATACTATTTTTCAAGTCGGCAACACGATCACTCGACTGACCGATCCGTTGTCTAGTTTCTAATTAAATCCACTGTTTAATTAGCTAAGTACACATAGTTTCTGAAATCATTAAAAATACATTCCAATTTCCAAATTACGTCTTTATTTATTTAATTGCAATTTAATTTTATTTCGGCATTGTATATTTCATTAAGAGAACGGGCGGAGGAAAAAAGAGATAATGGCTTCTTCAAATCTCCCCTCGATTATGATTACTTTTACGATAAGAATGTTTTAACCTAAAGAATGTTAATTAGCGATTTATTCAAGCGCAAAAAAGAGGCGAAGATTTTCTCCCGTGACGAGTCGGCCCGCGCATTTTTACGGCCCGCTAATGAAATCACGCGAACGTTTTTATTTCCGTTCGAAAATATTTATTTATTTATTTATTGCGGTGTTAAAAATGAAATAGTAAAATTTAATTGCACCTCGGCTTATGCTCGAGCCAGCTTTAATTATGTTCCACTACGTCGAGGGAACTATACATCTGCTTATTTTTACGCGCGCATTACGCTACGGGTATTAATAAATTAGTCCGCCGGTTTTGTTGTTAGTCTTTGATGGAGTACAATTTCGCTGACGAGATAAAATTTGGAATTTAAATTTCGTTTTTTTTTTTATTCCTTCGAAATGTAATTAACATTTTATTACCAAATTTTATTATCGATCGATTTCTTTTAAACATTTTAACATTTTCAGATTCACATTACTAAGTACATTTATTTATTTATATATTGATTTATTTCCTTTTAAAAAATTGTCTATTCTTAAATTTTAAATTTATAAGTATGTAAAGTTGACTGTGAAATTTCTTTCGCATTTTCATCATTTTCGATTATTTCTTTTAGTTACGATTACCAAATCATTTAAAAAATCAATAAGACCTTTTGGTGAATTTAACCAAAATTCGTTTGATCGAACCAAATGTTTAGCTGTTCACATCTCAACCTTGAAATGTAGTTGTTTCAATCATTCAGCAAAATCTTTTTCCAAGTGTAGAAGAGAACTTACATATGAATTTTTCTCAGTGCTGCAATAAATTAACCGATAATAAAATTGTTACAGTTCAATTACGCCACCGTTGCACCTATTTTTCTCCATAAGTTGCAACATTTCAAGTGAAATTTCGATTTCACATCCTCCTTAAATTTACATTCAAACCTCAAGAATTCCCCCTCCCCCTCGAATTCTTCAAAGAGTCTGCCCTCGCGTACTTAAATTTTATGAATCTACGAAAGTATAAAAAAGAACCGGCTGGAGAAGAAATCCAACCGCTCGACACCGAAGTATAAAATTGTTTCTCGTCCCGGCGTCCGGAGTGAAACATTTGAATGCAATAAAACAAAATCACTTTTGGATTTCAGGTAAGTCCCTTTCCCCCGCCCCCTGGCCCTCGCCCCGCCAGGTCGTCAATCGGCCGTGCCGACTGTATAATGCCCGAAATTACAGCGGCAAAAACTGCGAAATTGCGATAAAAACGCGAGGCGACGGAAAAAAGGACGAACGAACGCGGTGATAGGGGGTCGGGGTAGGGGGGAGTTCGGGGGTCGAAAAAAGGCGGCGATTCGGCGAGGTGATATTGCGGCCGGCAAGAAAACTCGATTCGTTTCATTGTGTAAAACAAAGTTGTTCTTTTCAGCCGAGCGCTGCCACGGCACTTTTAAAAACAACTTTTTTTCATCCTCCTTTTTTTTTTCTCCCTTTTTTCGCCAATGGCCATATTGAAAGTGAAGCTGACGGTACGCTTTTGCGCTTATGAGCGAAAAGAAAAGGCAGGTAACAACAATGCAGGCATACAGGTCGTATAGACGAGCGACGAAGAAAAGGTACAGCTCAAAGAGTCCAGTCATCCCGGGATAGGTGGCCTTGATCTTGGAGCGAGCGGCGAGATGCATCGCGCGGCCCCGAAATTCGTACGGGTCTTGAGCGCCTCGCCAACTGACCGCCGTCGTCACTGATAAAAGCGTAAATATTCCCGCAGACCAATAAAACCGACGGCACCGAATTCAATTTCTAATGGACCTTCCCCCTCCCCCTCCCCCTGCCCCCGTCGTTTCGTAGCTTCTCACCCATCTTACGGAATAAAAACATGCTGATAAAAGGAATCGAGAGAATAATTACCGTACACTGAGAAAACGATATTGTACAACGTGGATTGTACAATTTCCAGCATGCTTATTGGTCGAAATAAAACGACCTAGTAAGGTCATTGGCTGAAGTCAGTTACGATATGATATAATAAACAGTTTACTATATGAAATTGTCCACGTTACAATATATCTTGTAGTGGTTACAACATGTGAGTGAGAAAAATAAATAGTATGGATAATGATGGAGAATAAGTAATATAAAATTGCCGGATAGTTTGTATACAAATAAATTGAGAAAAAAAAGATTGATATATCAATTATATCATTTTATACATATTATGATGTCAGTGAAAAATAACACAAGCTGTTTTAATTTTTTACTAACTTTTGAACGATTTTTTGTATAAAAAATTTTGCTAGAAAACAACTATCTTTTGTCTTTTTTTTTAGTTTTTTATACATTTTTTAGTTATGTAATTTTCGATTTTGAATATCAAACGAAAATCGCTACAAATTATCCCACTGAACGTGTTTCTTCTCGAGCAGATAATCAATTGATAATCTGCGACAAAAACGTTAATATCAAAATTCCATATAATTTGGCGTTCTTATTAATTATTCTCTAAATTAATAACGAATCTTTAACAGCACGTCGTCTGCAAGATGAAACTACAAAATTGTTTTCATTAATTTATACAATTATCAACCACGCATGTCCGTCACGAGACGTGGCACGAAAAAACGTCATTATACATTCATTGAATAAATGATACGAAAAGATTATTTTTAAAACGCCCGATGGAACCTACACTAATCTACCTTGAATAATTCATACCTGGAATTTGAATTCACGAAAATTTTTTCTCATGAAAAATGGTATCAATGATAGGATGGACGCGAAGTCTGGTAATTAATATTGCAAACGTAAAGAAAGGCTGCAAAAGTATTTAGACTGCGATTCAAAAAATATTGCTGATTCGTATTAAAAAACGTACATAACAAATGTGCTTGAAATTTCCAACATTGATTAGCAAACGAAAATTACGTCAAATAAATTGCATGCAATTAATTGAGTCCGCGAATGCACATTTATGAATTGTCGTTTGCTTATTTATAAACATTGAAAACTTCCTCTACATCATCAAGGAAGAAAACAGAAAACGAATTTCCTTTATTATTCAACTCATATATAAAACGTCAAAACCTAAGAAATACCACTGTACGTTCAAACCCCCGAACTTTACTTGCAATCCGAAACTAGAAAAAGTAGCAAAATCCACGACAACTAAGCAAGGTAAGAGAAGCAACAAGAATGCATTTACCGAGAAAACCGTCGGGCTAGACAAGGACTAAATTGGGCTGTAAAAAATCCAGTCGATTCCGCGCGACAAGGACGGTGCGTTTTGTAGATCGGTTCAAGAGATCGGTTTTAGTACTCGCGTGCGTGAGTGTTGGTGCAGACGCGATGCACAACGTGTATAATGGCAACGTGTTTTCGTCTAATGTACTTTTTGTGATGTCCTTGGACGCCGGAGTCTGCGAATGCAGAACTACAGGGCCTCACGGCTGGAGGAAAAAGGGGGCAATAGGGCCCCGGCCACCTCAACTAGTCAAGGTCGCCCCCCCCCCCCTCCCGTCCCGCGAGCTATGCCACATTATCGCTTCGTGCCTTCGAATTCCCGCTCCTTCGAGAGGCCACCGAAATCCCACGGGGCTTATACGAGGAATCCGGATGCGTTTGCGCAATTGCGCAATGCTGCGTACACCGCTGCAACACAATTGATCATTGTTCACTTTGGACTTTGCGTGGAATTTAGAAAGGATGCGCCCGGGTCGGCTTTGATTTACTGAACCTTTCCCTTCTCACCTCAAAGGTTAATTAAATGGGTGGATTTGGGAATCCGGTAGGCTCTCGAGGATGGGACTTGTCGGCGCGATCGTCGTTTCTTTTTGTCGCGAAGGCGTTGTTGACTGGTTTTGGGAGGTACGTTAGGCGTTGATTGGCTGAACGGGCGAGGCAAATTGAAAAATGCTTTGCATGAAATGTTAGGTGCGTTGTAAATATCGTCAGATGGTATTCCTGCGAGAACTAACGGACACGCGAGTCAAGCGCTGCTATATGATTCACAAAGGTTGAGTGAAGGGATAAACGGAGGAATTTATTAGGTTTCGACGTTGCCTTTGGGTTAGACGACGTTTAATGCAAGAGAGTCAGCTGTCGGGTTTGAGATGTTTTGGAAGAAGGATCGAGGCCACTTCTCCGTT
This sequence comes from Aradophagus sp. ZL-2020, assembly GCA_022817685.1. Classification (NCBI taxonomy): domain Eukaryota; kingdom Metazoa; phylum Arthropoda; class Insecta; order Hymenoptera; family Scelionidae; genus Aradophagus; species Aradophagus sp. ZL-2020. The sequence goes on along the minus strand of JABFOV010000102.1, from coordinate 16,728 downwards.
CGGGCTGGGAAACGCACCGCAAACGCTCGTTCTGACATCGGTTCTCCAATTAATAGGAGACCAGCAACCAGGAACTGCAGACCGCTACCACCCATTTCAACCTGGCGTTTGACCCAGTTTCTCCAGGTTACCCGATCCGGATCGCCCGTGTATTGTTTAGGTCAGCACCAAACTGTCCAGCGTTGCCACCTTGGGACCATCGGCAATTAGACCGTCCGAAAATTACAACCTTTATCTATTTTGAACCCCAATCTTTCCATCCCGAGACCCGACCCAATCTCGGTATAGGTCTTGCTTGTGTTATTCGAACTTCTTCCTTAAACAACTCTTTTCAGTAGTGAATGTCATTAAATTCGTGAAAAAACAAGACGACTTTTACATTCGGGAAAGAATCTGTACTAGTATTAACAGTGGTAGTAACAAGTATTAACCATTCTTTTACGGAAAAGCCAACCTTATTTCAATACTGAATCAACCTTAACGGATGGACCATTTATTCAATGTTGCCTGAGCATTTGAAAAATCATTTTATTTGTATTAAACAGTTATATTATTGACAAGTATAACCGTCATCTTGAGGGAAAACCAGCATTTAAGAAATCATCAATAAGCCTGATTGTTATATTTAGAAATATGACGATATGGTATATGATGATTGATTGCAATTTTCGTTCGTTCGAAGTTGAATTTAAGTCGACGATGAAGTTGGCGCGTAGGTTGACGTTGATTCGACGTAGAAATCTGAACAAAGCTGTGTTTGGCGACGTTTTACTAGCGCGGAATGTCCGTCGGCTGACGTACCCCCGTCCAGGCGTGGGGGGTGCCTGTTGTGTGCGTGCACGAAGGCCAGTAATCCGAGGCGAGTGGGGGAGTAGTGTCGGTACCAAATGAGATTGGGTGCCTCGGCTCTTGCAGAACGACTTTTGGCCCTCGCCCCGCGGCCCGCTCGCGCTCCGGCGTAATAGAAAAAAGGTGCGCAAGGGGGCACCAGCCGGTTACTCGCCATTGCTTCTTATACGCGCCGCTGTCCGGCTTCTGTCAATGGGCATCGGGTTACTCAGCCACGCTCGCTTCCCCCCACCGCCGACGATTCCACTCTCGCGCGGGATAAAGTATTTACGAACATTGTTACGGGCCGGCAGGTACGAATTATTCGGTTGAAATTCGTGCGCCGATGGAAATAACTGTTATTGCGGCGGAACGCTCAGACGCTTGGCAAACGAAATTGAAAATTGTTGAGTCATTGAATCGGATGCAATCGATTCGCAAAGCGAAATTTAAAGATTGCGAGTATTTTTATTGAATGGTGTTACAGATTGACGTGGTTTTGAATAACAAGATATGTAGATATTTGGATGGGTAATCAAAAAGATGAGAGATAAATAAATTACAAAGTTTGAATTTCAAAATTAGCGCAGTAGTTCGTAGCTCTTACTTATATTTTCCAAGTTAGTTCAAACATCAAAAATCACGAAAATGGTTTCGGACAAAATATTCTCCGAAAGAAACAATCATTTGTGTCAACATTTTATTCTCAATAATTAAGGCGTTCAATAAAAAAAAGAATTTCAACGTCGATACTGCAAGAATTTTTTACAACTTTTCAATACGTCATCCTCTTGATTTATTTTACTCAGTAGACTAGTTATCAACTTATTTCTTCATTATTATTATTTTTTTTTTCAGCTTGATAAAGACGTCACCGAGGCCGGAGGGTGTCGGCGGGGCAAAAAGGGCCGCGACTTCGTACAGAAATGAGCGCCGCGCGAATAATTGCGCTGCGAGGTTGCGCGCGCGTGAAACAAAAAGAGTGGCCGGCCTGTTGGCTGCAGCTGCACGGGGACGAGGCAACGGTTTCAATTGTTCGCAACATGGCGCTCCTAGGCCCCGTAGTCGTTATCCTTGAGAGCCGCGTGCTGCCGCGCCACTTTGTTTTGTTTTAGAGCGGGCCACGTGAGAGACGAGGACGGATGAATAGAGACGTGCCGGGGCGGGGGCACAGCTCCACAATGAGGACCCCGAATGTTGCAAAACTGCCTGCGTATCCATAGAGCCGGGCCTATATCTGTAGACCGCCATTCCACGACTGCAAGAAACGATAATTGCCGGCATTCTGCCCCCCTCCCCCGTCGCCCGCCGCCCCCTCCTGCATATCTTCTTGATCCTCTTTCTTTCCTGCCATTGTCCCTCTCTGTCGTCGTGGCACCTAACACCCGGGACTGAATCGAGAATAATTCGCTTCCCCCCACACTCACCCCGACTTGCCACTTGATTCGCAGTCATAAAGGGCCGAACTGCAGGTCGAACTTGTGCATTTTCAGGCACAAGAAGACGGACTGTTATTATTTCGAGAAGTAACTTGGATCACGAATCGATTTTAAAGTCAATTAGTAGACCGTTATCTGTCAATTGACAAAACAATTGACATCTCAATAGTATTTAGATGTCAATTTCAGGTGAAAAGGGGATATTTAAAATAGATGTTTTATTGTCTACTAGTAAAATTTGAATTAAACAAAGGGAGGAATTCAAAACCAAAAATTCAAGTTTAAAATTTCGCGAAGGTTTGAGTCAAGGAAGATTGGTCAAAGACGAACTAAAGCAACTAATTTGAAGATCGAAAGGATTCAGCGAACATTCAATCCGGCAAAACGTTTCAGTTGAAACGAAGGTTACCTCAGACGCCTGCAAAGCCATCAGATAATTATTTCTTCGGTTACCTTTGATTAGCATGAAAAAGCGTAAGGGGCGCTGCTTGAAAAATTATCCTTTGCAGGAGAGATGGTAACGTGGCTTATACCTGTTACAAGATCTATGGCTCGTTTCAAAATATTCAAGGTCACGTATAACATTATACACCTTTCTCCTGCGACTTGTTTTTCAATTTTTTCCTCCCCCTGTCGACAAACGCCCAATGATTCTCAGTAATCGTCGAGCTATTCCGTTAGATAGTCATCTGGATTTGCCAAGGAATTGAACGACGGCCATTATCGCGCGTATATTAGGGCCACGTGTTGTACGGCCGCGAGTCTTAGAAGCGAGTCGATGATTAGTATGTCGGACCACCCATTGCGGCGATCTAGGCGTGAATTGAAACACTCGGACAATTCAAAAATTAACGACTCAGACGCTCTACAAACACAATTGTCTCATTTTGAGACATTCCTCATGTTTGAGAAACTGAAACTGTCGCAATTTGATACGTTTGTGTCTCAACTAACAATGATATTTCACAACTAGACACTCGTTTTTAGAGCGCGGTTGGTTATTTTGGAGAAATGTTAATCTAAATGCATTTGATTTATACTGAAAGAATTTCTATGAAATGATTTGTAATATGGTTTAAGTTAACAGAGAGTTGTATCAACATAATTAGTTTGTAATTGTACACTTTACATTTAAAGACGTTTTTTTATTTCAGGGGTTCGATAATAGTGCTTTCCGCCCCTCGTGTAATAAAGTTAACATTTTTCAATAAGTGATATTATATCGCTCTCAGTGTAATTCGTGAAATAGCGATAATGAATCTTGCCTAACTCTTGAATATAATTTCACGTACGTGATTATAAAAACCAAACTTTACGCGACAACTTTTGACGTAAATGTATCCATGACCGTAGTTCTCGTGTTTTAGATATCAAATTCACAAACAATATTCCCGAACGACGTTGAAGTCACAAAAACATCGTAGAGAAATTGACTAATTCAAACAAGCTCGCACAACATTTTAAGAACCTCGTCGAGAAATGATAAAAAGTGTTGGGAAACAAGTTGGTACGTTTCTAAGAAAATATGTAAATATTGAACGGAATGATTTGGTGAACCGATCCCGAGCACAATCATATTTGTATGTATTATACGTACGTGTATATAATATTTACGCGTATAGAAATACACGCGTATGTGAGCTTGAAAGCCGAACGTTCACGGTGCCAGCGAGGCGTCTACCTGTCGCGTTTGAACAAAAAGGTATTATGGCCGCTGTAAAGCACTAAAACACCCAAAAAGTCGTCGGCGAACCGCGGACCATCTGTAAGTGGACATTAGCGCTCACATTGTGAATTGGCCAAGTCGATTCCGTACAAAGAAACGCCGAGACAGCTATGCGCGAGTCGCATTTTCACTTCGATGAGGAATCTTTGAATGTCGTCGAAATTTCGCTCCCATTTGTATTTGTACTAGACGATACAATTAAAAAAATTCTTGAAAATAAAAATCAGCCTTTGAAATTATAAACAAAATAATTTTGGGATTGAGGTTATTGAAATATTGTCAAGAAGTCTCTGCATGTATTAGGAAATATGAATCTCATATTGTAATTTACAACCTGTCACTACCAATAATTCGGCGCAGCAGATTCAGCCCATCTGAGTTGTAGATGGCGTTTGTAGATGGTCCACCTGAGTTGTAGATGACGCACAGACCGATTGCGTTAATTTCGAAGAATAGTAAATTACAATATGAATATTCAAATATCTTAACATTTAATTGATTACAACATGAAATCATTGCAATATGTATAAGTACAGTATGATTTTTTCGGTGTTTGAAAGCCAATTTTACGTGATAAGTTGACGCCACGTTGGTTTGAAGTTGATTAAATGAACGTAACTTAAAATATATTACAATCGTAAATAAATAATTTGTGTTCAGAAGCATGAGTATATTTAGACTTTTTTCTTGAAAATTCGTTTTCATAATGATCAATATTAATGTACTTTATGTTGATTTAATATTGATGAATTTTATTCGATTTTTAATTTAATTGTTAAATTCAATTTTAGATTAAAATGAAGTTAGAATTATTATAAAAAACGTAGAAAATGTTATGCATGTAATTGCGAGATAAGATTCAGTCTCTATTCCTAAAACGAGGAATAATTTATATGCGTGCGCTTATAAACAACGTATTCCTCAGTTATCTTAAAACCTACCAAAAGTCTCTGTTAATTTTATCTCTTTTCACCGAGAACTTACATTAGCGGAAAGGAATAATCATTTTTCACAGGGCCTTGTTTACGAATCGAAAATGTAAGGACGATACGTCGAAATGACGTGGAATAATGAACGGAACAGGTCAGTTATGTCGGAGATTTACGGCGAGGCCAAGCAAAGGGTCGGTTTGGTTTTCGCAAGACGCGCCGGGATTTTTGAACAATCCGAGCACTTTCCCGGGGTTATTTCTTTTGACAAATGAAGGTTCGGCGCTGAATGCGTAATTTTTTTCATTACCAAACGCACTCGGTCGGAAAATTTTCGTTTGGTTGTTCGTTACGTCGGGCTGGCTTGTTTGAAAATTGAAGAGAAAAGCGAGAAGAGTTAGGGACCAAAGGAAGCATGACTGACGGAACGAGAATGAACAATGAAGTTCAAATTCCAATACGGATCGTGCTATTTTTTCTCTATTATTTCCGAAAAAAATCAGAGAAAACAGACATTTGTCTTAAGCTTCGACTGAAAATATTTATAAATTATAATATAATACAAATTTCGTTCGCGAAAAATGGAAATGAATTGGAAGGATATTAAAATATCTTTTATGCACGTTTACGTAGTAAATATTTTTCTTCGAAAACGAGAAAATAGCATCGTTTAATAGAGCATCGATCCAGTAACAAAATCTTGAAAACTCCTTTAATTTTCGCAGTCTTCTATTTCGATTGCGATCGTAGCAACGAAATTTCCATCGTTACATCGTGTCCCACCTTTGAACCGTCGAATAAAAAAAGCCGATTTCAGGCATTCCGCAGCGAAAAGCCGTCCATTGTCAGCTGCAACAAAGTATAGGACTGAGCTCGGCCCACGTAGCGCTTAGGCGGTAAAACGCGTGCATTTGGAGTCGTTGCTGCGCACCGCGCGCTTTCGTTCCCGAAAGGAGAAGAAGTGGCGAAGCCGCGAGGAGCTAGTGGCGCGCGTGGAACGGCTCATTGTGCTATCCCGATGCCGGTTTCTAACAGGTACCTACGGCCACACCTTGCTTATGCTCCTCCTACGTAGCGAGTCGTCCCGTCTCGCTCGCACCCACGTGCGGCATTAGGCGAATTAGAATCACCCCTCCCCTCCCCTCCTCGCCGTTCCCCTCCGCCCGCCCCCCCTCCCGGCCGCAGACGAGGCTGCAAAACCTGTATCTTTGCCATATATCTTACCAAGTCAAACGACAGGACCGGGCCCCGGGCTTCAAAATCGATCGCAATTCGAGATACGACGTGCGACTATTACTGACCCACGTAGTCATACGCCCGAATCCGAGCCCGAAAAACCCGCTCCGGCCGCTCTCTTTTGTATTTTTAGATCGATTTCGAGCAGTCGCGTATTTCGCAAGCAAAGTCGAGGCGCGGATCGCGCTCGGTTTTTAAATGGACCATGGGAAAGAATTGATTCTCTGGTCAACAATCGTGATAGTCACGGTTATGATGTCATTGTGGACACGGGTTTTGTTTTGGGACACTTTTTATGTTGTAATTTGAAACGCTTCGATAAAAACTCAGAAACTCGAATCGAAACACTTTTCGTGTTTGGAGCATCTACTGAAAACGGGACACTTGAATTTTCGTTGGATGAATCGAAATTTGACGATATTTTTCTGATCGAATAAAGAATATTTAACAGTATACTGTACATCGCTGAAGGACATCATGTAGGAATCACTGAAATAAAATTTGCAAGCGAAATATATTCTTTTGTTCGGACCAGTAAGTCGTATGGTTTATTGAAACATGGCCCATCTGAATGTCGTATCCCAAAAAAAGGTTCATTTGTCTTTGTCCGGTGCAGCAACTCGTCTAACGTCATTAGAAGGATTCAGATGATTACCATTTATAATTTCATTACGCCGGCCAATTAGCGATTCAAGCGACGCAAGTGAAATTTGAATTTTCATCCACGCAGTAGGTGGGCCAGAATTCTTCTATTAATATTCGGCATATGAGATCGACTATTAGGGACCAGATCTGGGGATATCATTTCCACTTACATCGCATGCGAAGCTTCGTAACGAAGTATAGTATTATGTTTTTTTTTTCTTCTTTCTTTTATAGATAAACAGGTTATTTGAATTTAATATTCGTGCGTGAAAGCCAAATGCGGGAATTAAAAATATATATTTTCTATGTGAACCAAGATTTTATTGCTGGATCAAATGTATTTTGCCATAAAATTGGAACAAAGTTTATTGAATGTTTCTCGATTACTCGTGAAAATAAATTCCGCGAAAAGAATATGTTTGTAAAACAATTTAACAAGATGATTCAATTAATTCAAAATAAGTCACGAAAAATGATGAAATGATAGAATAATAAACCTTTTCGTAAAATTTGCTTCTTAATGAATTTGTTGAGTAAATATATTTTTTACAAAATGTTCTTCGTACCGAGATTCGAACTCTGTCCTCCGACATAGTGGTTAGATTCATTAATACAACACCATCTGTTTTCACTTAAAATAACTTTTCCTTATCTCTGTTGCACTTGTTCTAAACATATAAAATTTATATGTTTAGAATATTTATTATAAATACATATAAATGCCTTCTTGATAAATATATATTTTTACAACTGATACATTTTTCATTTCAACTTATTACGGTAGTGATGTTTAATTTTGGATTATAAAAAAAATGTATCCAATTTTTCGTTCAAAATTCAATTTAAGTTCGTCAATTTTCATAATGCTTATCAAATATTCATGAAACGGCTCTGAAATAATAATAAATTTCGCAAGTTAGAAATAAACTTTTAATGCAATTTGCAGCAACTTAAACATCCGAATGATGTATTTTGAAATGCACGATAAATAGACTTCATTTTCGTTTGCCGTGGCTCGAGTTTCGCATGTTCAGTTCATATGCAAACTCTTTATATTTTTAAACCCGGCCTTTCAATCAGAAAAAGTCAAAAGCAAGTATTCAAACGAGTCTTAATGTACGATTTAAAAAGAAACATTGCAAACCAACGCTTCGAGTATTTATACATGCTTTGCATTAGAAGTCTTCAACATCTTTTTTCTCCTCTTTCAATTGTTCCGTGCTTTATTTTTCTTTCTTCATTACTCCGATTTTAAGATGAGCACATTCAGCCGACTTAATTAATTTCAAAAGAGTTATTTATATCGATTTTTTTTTTCGCTTAATGAGTATTTGAGTTTTAAGTGGCCAGTCAATTTATGCATTCGCGATGCTGAATTTAGCCACTCGTCTTTTTGAATTAAGTCGAAAAATAGACTCCAGATAGCGTTGTCGTTTAATAGTAACTTGTTAAATATTTGTTTGAATGAATTCCATTTCTAAAGAACATGTTTTCACAAACTGACTTTTTTTAAGTAATTCATCAATTGTTTTTGTGTTGAAGAGAAAATTTGGTTTTGTTACCGACGGAGCGTTCTGTGTTACCGAGATAATGAATATAACCTTTCATGTAGCGATGAGGTGATTTTTTGTTTTATACATTGGAAGAGTAGTTTCTAAATATTTTTGTGAAATAAAACATTATTGAATAATTTATAATCTGTACATTTTTTCATCCGATATTTTTAACTGTCAGAAATAAATAATTAAGATTAACAACACATTGATACTGATCAATTTACTTCAAACTTGAAAAAAAAAAAAATGCTTTTTTATTACACATTCCCCTTAAACAAAATTAATTAAACAACCTTCGACGAAAATAGTAGTAATTATTAAAACACATACCGCCGCGGAATTCCATTTTTCAATTTTTTTAAATTAATTACATTCTTATTTTCGCAATAAAAATTCCGCAAGTTCGATCAAAACGATCGCGATAAAAACATTTAATTTCGAAAGCGAGACACAAGTGAACGACTCGATCGAAGATTCCATTGCAGCAAATAATTCATTAACTCGAAATCGCGAGTCAAAATTTATCTAAAACAATTATCTTTACGAGCGCGCCGAAAAGCCGAACGGTCGTATCAACGATACAACAATTCGGAGCCGAAATTAATTAACCTTTTCAACGGGACCCGTAAGAATGCGTTCGTTTCGGAGGAAAGAAGCGCAATGCGCTCGTAATTTAATTAGCTCGCGTTTTAAAAATGCCAGCCACGTCCACGTGATAAACGTCCCCGGCCGATTATACTAATTTAATTAATTTATATTCATTTGGCCGGCCGCTCTATCGGCGGAAATTGACGAATTACGGCGCGCAACCGGTGGCGCCACCGCACGATAAACATCGCGGGGTAAGGTTAATAATCATAATTGGCGACATACGCCGCGCGACGGACAAAGCCAGAACGAGCGTTTCGGGCGACGTCTCCTTTTTTGTAATAAGTGCACGCAATGCCGCACCTTCGTTCGTTTGTTCGCTCGCAGCTGTCGATTTCGCTAAAGACGTGCGCGTGCGCGATCGATCACGCGCGGCCACGTGCTATTGGTAATTTTAGAAGATTTAGAAAACGATTCCTCTTTTTTCTCTCCCTTTCTTCCCATTCTTTTCTTTTTCAAATGCAGCTTGTTCTGCGAACCGTGGCGGAAGACATTTACCTGAGTGTCTTTTTGTGCAAATTTTGAGTAGTCATTTAAAAAAAAAAAAAAAAAAAATAGATAAATGAATGAATAATAAATAAAATAACATAAATAAGTGAATAAATAAAAATTAATTAATAAACATTACTCGAAATGAACGTTTTAAATCGAAAAAATTGATTAGATACGTACAAAAAAAATTAAGCCATCATAGAGATTTGAACTTCGGATTAGCGACTTTGAAGCAACTGTAAAATTGCTCGTTTTTGAGACTTTTAAAATTTTCCAAACTCGTTCACACGGTTCTTGTTAATCGATTCGTTTAACATGACTTTGAATTTGAGAGTTTTAAACTTATCTTATCGTTCCTCGACGAGATTACTGTCGAAACTTATTGTTCGACTTTCAAAAAAGACGGTTTCGAAAAAAAAGGTTTCAGCGACAAAAATCAGGCTCATTAGAAGGGACGGTAAAACGTTCCAAGGATTTGTGGACGAATTTTAATTAAGATCACTCTGGAAAAGTGGCTCTGGCCTTTTCACGAGAACAACTACGTGCGGTGCTTTATTTGCGGTCGGATGAGGCATCTCGGTTGCGGGTTTTACTTGACGTTAATCCTCGAAAACTTATTAGAATAATATAGAAATGTGACAGCTTGGTACACGAGCTTTTACAGAATTTATTTATAACAATATCCGAACAAATGTTACGGAAGGGGCATCTTTATTTAAATAAAAAAAATAAATAAATAATTAAGTAAATATTTACATTCAATGTAAATAAATATTAACGAGGTTCGTATATAAATATAAATACTATCTGAATCAAACTTCTTTGCGCGCGAAGACGTACTGAAGAAATAAAAAAGCCACATTAAACTCCTATTAAATTCTTTCCAATCAAATTTAAATAAGTGAAAATTCCTATTGGCCGAGGAGGAATAAAAAAATTCCCGATTATACGAAACTAAGACGTCGAGTCCGAATCATAACTTCAACAACAAAGTGCGCGTTATGCTGGAACACTTACAAAAATGGAACTTTTTTCCCTTACTTCTTTTTTTATTTTCGTTTGCAGAAATGCTCCGTCCGTCCCCTCTCCTCCGTTTATCTCTCCTTTTGTTGCCTGCTGCTTGTTTTTTCGACAACGTTTCAAACGTAAATTGAAGTCGTTGTTTCTTCCAAGTGCAACGAAACAGGTCCGAAGCAATTAATTCCGAAATATTGAGAGGAGCCAATGTAAAAGTGCGGCGAAAAAAAAAGAACTGAAAAAAGAAAATAAAAAAAGCGGAATGCGAACGGGTCGGGCCTGAAGAATAGAGCAGAGCTTGTCTTGTCCGGCGGAGTTTGGTACTAATGATCTCAGCGCGTCAGGGGTACAGGTATCGTGTAACCGCTAAGTGAAAATGCGCGTAGATCCTTTCAAGATACCTCCGTTCCTCTGTCGAGTTTCGACTCAAAGAATAATAATGATAAAAATGAGAAAACGAAGACGAAAATACACGCGCACAATTACCCCATTGTGCGATCTTTTACGACATTGGCAGTGGAAAAAGTGAAACTTCGGGGGAGAAAAAAGGCACCCCCTACCACCCCCCCCCGTTTCGTTCGAGTTTAATCCCCTTTTGTGCCCGGTTCATTCCGCGGTTCCACTGTTCCTTCGTCGCTTCGCACCTTAAATCGTCAACAAGGGTTTGAGTGTTTTCGCGAATAACTTGCTGACTTTCGCACACTCGACGGTAATTAGGCGTTAACGAGGGAAGAAAAGGGAAAAGTGTTTTTCGAAAATGGAAATAAAACGCTAACGATTCGCTGCTGAATGAAGCGTCTCCCGGCTCGCATCATTTCTAATTTTATTTCAACGTCTTGAATGGACAATGCCACTCGAACGTATCGCCGGAATTAGCATAATGTCGACCCGTTCATGATAGTTCATCGTTCAATTAATCGTCGAATTGTTTCGTGAAACTTTGGAAAAATACAAGAGAGAAGAAGAGGTTTGGAATGATAAGTGCAAAGAATTCGATTAATGTTTGGTCATTATATGTGGAAGCTTTTAGAAATGATTAATGCAGAGGAACAAAACGAATGAAAAGAGGGACAAATAAAAATTGGACGTTACAACTGAAGGCATTTGTGTACCCTTCGGGATGAAATTTTAAAGAAATGAAATATGTCGTACATTGGGAATGGGAGGGGGTCCCAGAATGTCGAGCGGGAGCAAAAGCTTGTATTTTTAATAAATATTACATTAAAATATTATACATATACCATATTATATTATTATTTATATTGAAAGAGGGGTCCGAGATTCAAGAAACAATTAAAAGAAAATTTCTCAAGTAAACCATAAATACTAGGAATACGACTTTTTGCAAAAAAATTGCTTGATTGAAACTGCGATTGGTTTTCGGAATCAACAGACTGATAAGCTAAAACTAGGAAGTGTCAATAAATAGAAACCGTCCAATTAAAGCAACTGAGAAAGGCAATTATTTTTCATTCGGCCATAAATCGTCGACTAGGAGTGATTCCTTAAGGCCGATTTACAATTCGCATTTAGATTGGCTTTTAATTCTACACTCGCGAGGATATAATAGTTTCCGAAATGACTCCACTTCGGCGAGTGGCTTCGTCTTCTTGACCATTGTAATTCGACGCTCGAGTTGCAAGGTTAAGGGTCGGCGGCGTCCTTCCTTTCGAGGTCCGCGGTTACGTCCCGGGAGGGTTGGAGCGTTCTCCAATTTTAGTCCCGTTTTATTTCACAATTGTTCCAACGAACCAAGTTCTGGGAGTTGTCACCCCGAGGGCTTTTCTTGCTACTTTTTCTTCGCCCATTTCATTTCCTTTCCTCGACATTTTAGTTGTTGCGAAAAGTGCTTTCGAAAAGAAAAAAGGGAGTTACGTGTAACTGTATACTTTGCTTTAGTTGAGAGATGATATAACATAATAATGATGGCAAAAGACAGAATTATTAGTTTTATATTTATAATGATACTTATACAATAATTATGCGGGAGAAAAGAAAGTGGTTTCCAAATGACGGGCAAAATTATTGTAAAATAATGAGTCGAGAGGAAAACTTGAAAAGTGCCGTTACTTCAAGCGAAAAACGAAATGAAAAAGATGAAAAAAAAGTATCTTCGACAGGATTTGAACCCCTTCTACCGGCGAATTCACGCATCGTCGCCCGAGACCGAATCTCACGACTTCCCGTTTCTTTTTCAACCGCAAATTAACCGACGGGAAGCAGTCCCTTCCGAAAAGTCAAACCAACGACGACTCTAATTAGCCACTTCCCCTCGCACCCCACTAATACGAGCACGCCAGTTTTATCGGCTCGAGTCAAAAAATCTATCCCTCAAAAGTTTTATCGTTAATCATACGTCGCTGATTCGAGATAAATGAGAGTCGGAACGTAACGCGCGGAATATGCATGACTGGTTGCGAAGTTACCTGACCGGACGATGATAGGCCTCGCATTCGAATAATTGCTCACCGAAAGGAAAGACAAGAGGCGACGTGCGTTAGGGCCGCCCGGCTGAACAGCTAGTCGAATTCGGTCTGATAATTTGCAGCCAAGGTCGCGCCGAAATACCATTTTACAAGCAAGCGCGGGGTGATTTAATTGAATTCCAATTTTACAGATTTTTGATGCGACCAAAGTTCCAAACTTTTTTTTTTATCAAAGAATTCGAACTTGCAAAAAATGTACACAGTATAATTTTGTTTTTCATCCGATTTTTTCAGATATTTTGTATCAAATTACACTTAATTAATTTTCGTGCAACAGTAAACGCTGGAAACATCCAATGTTTGACAAATTCCGAGTTATTTGAGTACAAAATGTTGATTCCACAAAAAAATGTTCTCACGTCTTAACTTGAAATCTTTGTCTCAAGATTAGATCACGCTTAAAATAAAACAAATGACAATCGTGACAATGTATCTTGGCATCGGCATTAGTTTTTCTTCAATAAAAAAAAATTGTTTTCTCAAAGTAATCTTCTGAATTTAGGTAACGACGACTCGAATTAGTTCGAGTGGAGTTTTAAATTCGTCACTATTTTAAAGTCAATTAAAAGAGGTAAAATATTACCACACTTATGAATCTTATTATAAAATTTGGGACGCAGTTAAAGTGACTCTTAAAATTATTTGGAACGCGTGTCAGAGTTTAATTATATTTGCAATGTTATTTGAGAAAGGATTTTTTACATTAATGAAAGTAGAGTTCAAATGTTATTTAGAAAAGGTATTATTAATTATTAATTAATTAATTGTTCAAAGCTGTAAACGTTCTGAAAACTAAAAATGAATTAAGTTTTAAAATTTAATTACTGGTTTAAAATAAAAATATCGAAACCTTAAAAACTTTATCCAAATCTCATAAAGCATTAAAAAAAAGGTTCATCCGTTTGAAAAACAAAATCTTTCGCGGTCGCGCTTTTTCCGTGCGATCATAAACGCTCGCGAGTGTCGTTCGCGTTTGATCCGACCTCGTCGCGTAAACGCGACTTTCTCCCAAATTATTAACATATCGAATTCCGGACGGCCATTGAACAGGTTGTACGATTTTAACGACTATACAAGAATTCGAGACATTCGTAACGATCGCGACTTAAGCTGAATTTGAAGCTGTTATTCTTCTCGCGCAGGCGAATCGATTTCATTGTGCGTGCGGGAACGGCGCGCTTTCTGTACGCTCGTTTCCTCCTTCGATTTCGAAGCGCACGCAAATATTCTTTGAAGCGGTATTCCCAGTACGACAGGTAATAACACACTTTTATGGACCGGCGTGATATATGCGTAGTTGGCCTTCAATAATAAAATTTAATAATCAGATAAAGAGCGAGCGGGACCAGAACCGCATGGGCGTTTCTTTTTCGTCTCCCTCCCCCACCCCGCCAACTTAACCGGAATTGTTAATAACTTTCGACATTTTCGAGCAATGACTGCTCGCCGGCCAAACGAATGTGGATTATCGATGTTTTCGGGAATTTAAGTACCTGGAGGGGTCGATTTTTATGTCACCTACCGAGGCACTCGTACCATCAATTGGTGACGAGTATTTACTATTATTATTATTGATATTATCATTATTATTATTTTCCTTTTTTTCGTTGTTTTATTAGTATTGATTCGGTTCTGAGAACACGATCGACTACAATTCTTGATAGTTTTCTTACGACATTCTTGGTGGGTAAAAATGATAAAAAGTTCATTTCAGGTAGAAATTTTAAAGTAGTATTAAGTATCTATGTAAACATGTACAGATGGATCCGAATTGCGCAAAGTGGGTCTTTTGCGCCCGGTCGAAATAAAATTAAAAATCGAAAATAACACATTGAATTTGAAATCGAGTTTGATCGAAAATCGAGGAAACCTTCGCACAAACTCGGGAGTGCGCGATTTTCCTTACACCCAAATTCACCTTTCTTTTTCTTTTAAATCGTTCCTTTTCTTCTTCACACATACACACGCGCGGTTAAACAAGTCGTTTCACCGTGCGAAAGCATATACCTGCGGGTGGATATTAAAAACCAGCATCATACCCTCGTCATTTCCTCGAGACGCATTCTGTCACTCCCTCCCCCCTTCTCTCTGCACCGTAGCTTTGCATCGCTTAGTACGACTGCAAAGTCAAAGCACGAAAAAGTGAGCGGAGTGAATATTTCTCGCCCCGGCGTCCCTCTTGTTGTTAGTTTTTCGACTGCTCATTGGATATAATGCCGAGTAAATAGTTTGGCCTGCGACCGCAACGACTGTTTCTACGTTTTCTCTTTTTCTTTATTCCTTATTCTTGATTTATTTTCTCTTTTTTCTCTTTTGGTCTTTTTCTTGCTTTTAGTTTTTGAACGTTGGCGACCGACAAAATGATAACACTGTAGATAATTATTGACAGTGATTGTATCACGAGAAGTACAAAACATGTTTAGATTAATGTTTTTGTTTTTCTTTAATTTTTTACATCGATAAGATACATTTTTTTATAATTTTAGGTAAAGTATTTAATGTGTAAGAACGTGATTGAATATAAAAAGTTTTGATTGAAATTGAATTGTTGTTATAATAAAAAGTAAATAATTTTAATTTTTGAATTCAGTCGAAGCTGTCAAAAATACATGAAGTGTCTCAGACGGGCTTGCTTATTACTTAAACATAATTTCACAATTATTTATTCGCTTGAATCATTAATTGCGGAGAGGCGAAATGAAAAAATTATTATATTAATTTGTCGTTGAAACGTCATTCAAGCTTCTGTCAGACAGATGGACCAGCGACGTTTCTTTATTTTATAATGCCGAAAAATGTGATCAAAAAATTACCACAAATCATTCTTAATTTTTTCTTACTTTCAATATTTAAGTGTCGCGCTAAATTATGGTCATTTTTTCTGTTTTAATTTATGTAACTTTACTTCAAACTTTATTCGCATAACGTCATACCAAGTTGAATTAATTTAATTACAATAAATTATAACAAAAATTGATTAGTAAATGAAACGAAATTTATTAAAAGAATATTTATTACGAAGTTACGAATTAACGAAATAGGTGTAGCAAATTTAATTTTCAAAATTTGTTTGAAGCATTCACGATGAATTATTTCACGAGCATAGTTGGTACTCCTGCTTGAAAATTTCTCGGGTCGCAACTTTCGTGCAACGATTGACAACGTCGTTGAATTATTTTGCAGTCGCGTTGCTGCATTATATACGTGGCTGTCAAATAACGTTTCATTGACGCGCCACGTCTCACTGTCAATTATCGAACGGGCTTGCGCTTTACTGTCCAATTAGTTACCTTTACGACATGAATTTAAGAATGTTCAATTACGGACGACGCTTTTTACAACGCCACTCGCAGACGCATTAATTATTTTTTTTCAATTGACACCGCGCGCCGCTCGTTAAAAGAACTTTGAATTTTTCATTGCAATTTATTGCGCCGTCGTGCCCGTCCCCCACAGACAACCCCCCTCCCCCCCCCCCCCCCCCCCCTTTCCCACCCTCCCACCAACCTCCCCACGTCAACTTCATAAGTCACGTCCGTGCCATAACCAAAACAATAACAATCCCGTCCTTGATACACACCTGACGCTGCCTACGTAAAGGAAATTCATAATCATTAGAGCAGCGCGATCCTCTCTAAACTAAACATGGTCCTCATTACGTTATTGAATAACTATGGACTATATCTTACACATGGATAGTGAGGCATCCTCACTGGTGCCGAGAAA
>JABFOV010000101.1:0-44966 GCA_022817685.1 Aradophagus sp. ZL-2020 | reverse complement strand
AAAAAAAAAAGGTTGTGAAGGCAAAATATATAATGAAATTAGTTTTTAATTAACAAATCAGTTAGGTTTTGAAATTTTGCAATGTTATATTTATGAAAGTTGAATCTAAAAGCGAATCAGAACCACTGACGCAGATCGATCGAAAGTCGAAATGTGAGAAATCCGTCTTGTTGACGCGTCGGAATCATTGTCTAATAAATTCAGTGCACTGAAAGCCGCATCACCAAACAAAACATCGGATTTCACACATACAACATTGTTTTCTTGAGAATGTCGTTCGTATATATTAGTGTGCCAGTATCGGAGCGCGAGTGGGCGCCGTACGAATTTAGCGCGCTAAAAACAGGTCATCTTCATGGCACGTTATCCTTCCTGCAGCTTCAAACAAAACTCAACAAAACACCGCGAATGGATTTGCATTTCGTTCCGTAAACGCATCGACCAATTTGTTTGAGTTTGCCAATAACCGTAAAAAATATTCAAGGAGAAGAAAATGTACGAAATTTTAACAAGCAGATTTTAATCTTGATATTGCACTTGCATTTTGATAGACATCACATTGTGCATTATATTTTAATTTAATGTTAGTAATTTTAGGATGTTCTTTTTAAAATGCAAATTAATTTATAATTTGCAAGCATTCAGTTCTTGATATCGTCAATCTCGTAAAAAACTGGCAGTTCTTCGTAGAGATACATTCGCGAGGTGTATTGAATTTACACATGTTTACTGCTATACGATTACTTATGAATCTTTCTACACATGCAATATCCTTGCTTGCCTTCTTGATGGATTGTAAATCTTATTTTAAATGAAACTCACCTCTAATTTAGAAACACCGCTTTAATATATAGCGGGGTTTTCGTGTAAAAAAAATTTAAAAAAAGTTCTTGCCTTGAAAACTAAATTTATATATCTAACGATTTGTAAATAAAATGAAAACATTTCAAATTGGACGTTATAGTTGAACATGTGTTAAGTAAATGTAAATACTAGGCAAATGACATTTGTATAAACAAAATTCTTTACAATGACAAATTCATTCGTTGTTGTAACCGATGTTTTGTTACGACGGAAATTCTTTTCCTTATTATAACGAAACAAACTTGAACGCAATTAAATTGTTTTTTCTGAAGAAAAATAATTAATTTAAATATGTCGGTAGTATAGATTAAGGATTACTCTGTTTACTCATTTTAATGAAATAACTTGATTCAAAAAATTAAAAAAATTTTTATCAATATTAACAGGAATTGGTGAAATATTCGACCCGACTTGGGGAAGACTGTGACGACCTCCAGAAGGCTCTGGAGTTGATGCTTGGGATCCCTCATCGAGCAGCGGATAACAAGTTTATTAGCAATATCGAAGGATACAAAGGAAATATCCACAAACTTGGAAGACTGTTAACTCATGTCAGTATTACTGGAATCGTAGCTTTTATATTCTACTGACTTTATTTTTATGACAGTATCTAATCGTGATTTCTAGGAATGGTTCACCGTTCTCGACAAAGAAGGAAAAACTAAGGAAAGATACTTATTCCTTTTCAAAGCTCGTATTCTCGTTTGTAAAGTAAAGCGCATTTCTGAAGACAGATCAGTTTTTGTCCTTAAAGATATTATTCGTGTAAGTATTAATGTGAAACATCATTATATGATATCAATCTAAAAATGTCTTCAAATTACATACGATCATTTGTCCATGAATTTTTAAATAATTTTATATAAAATGAAGTAGATAAATAAAAATAACAGAATTCATTACTGTTGTAATAAAATTTCTGTTTTAGATCCCTGAAGTAGAAGTTAAAGATCATCCAGAAGATTTACGTGTTTTTGAACTACACCAGCCAGGGGTCTCAGGATACCCTATAACATTGGTAGCTCACAAAGATCCCGTGAAAGCGTACTGGCTGAGAGAAATCCGGCAATACGCCAGCGACGTAGTAGCTCTAGCGGAACACGAGGCTGACGATCTACAGTTGACGGAAGAACCCGAGATAAATGAAGAATTTAAGATACCACGTACGCCGGAGTTGTTTAACGTGGGTGCACCAGAAGGAGAAGACAAGTCCGAACCATTGAAAGTAGCGGAATCTCCAGTCGAGAAAACTGTTTCCATAGAAGAGTCTTCGGTACCGGAATCCCCAATTGAATCTTCGCAAGTGTCTGAACCACCATCACCGAAACCTTACTCAAGATTCGATCGTTACAAGAGATACTTGGCAGACGAAGAAGAAGAGCAGGAGCTTATTGCAGAGAAGAAAAAGAAGTCGAGTCACGAGTATCAGTCGTACAGAGGCGAACCGAAGAGAGCTTGGCCAGGAGAACCACCCGTTCCTGAGAAAAAGGAGGAGATTATAGAAGTTAAAAGGTCAAGGTACGGAGCTTGGCCGGGAGATCCACAACCGCCACCACCAGAGGAAGAAGATCTACCAAACATGTCTCGACGGTATTCGTCTGGTCGCTACAGTGCGTCATCTAGGCATTATGAAGGTAGATGTGGTTGAAGACGTGATTAACTTTTTTTTACACTTGTGGTGAAGCACATATTTATTTTTTCGTGAATCAACTTTGTTTAGAGTACACCTCCGTCAGTAGTTCGCGGAATGAAATGTATGCTAACGTCGAATCTTCGATATCTTCCATTGGAGCATCTAGAAGATATTCTTCCACTCTAGGAGGAGAAAGAATTGTGGAATCCTCTAGTCTGTATGAATCTCGAGTTGGGGGAGGTGCCTTGAAAAGTTTGGAAGAGAGTGAAAAAAAAGATGTTCAGATTGAACAGAGTAAAGTGGAGGAGGTCGAGGCTGGGGAAGCGCGAGCCAAAGTGTCATTAACCACCGATGAATCCGGCAAGCCTGTCTTCTCCAAAACCATCGAAGGATGCAACCTCGAACGTAAGTATCTAATTTTTATCTAGGTTACGTCAATAAATCTAATAATTTGTTTTATTTGAGAGGAGTTTCATTCGAGTTGGGAAATATTTTTTTGAACAAAACCCAATTTTTAAACTTTTTTAAAAGAGTCGAACGAATTGGCGCACAATCATTAGGTCGCAATTTTGAAACGTATTTTTCATGTTCTAGAGATTCGAGCAAAAAAGGCTATGATACAGTCAATAGGTAATTGCAAACGTAGCGTGAATGTTGTCAAACATAAATCACGGCTTGTCTAGAAGGCCTTATTTGTATTTTTACCTCATGATTTATTCAAACACGTGGTTTTTGTAGAAGCTTGGGGGAGTCATTGCTTTTTTCGGACAACCTATCACACGCTTATTTGGCTAAAATTTTTTCATTCTCTTACGTGTAATGTAGCTAAGAAACTTTACTAGGCAATTCACAGTTCAACTGAAGCATTCTCTCTATTTCGATCTCAGACAATTTCCATTGGCTTTACTTTATTTAATCTATCATTCCACAATCTTCGAGTCATTTGTAGCCAGCTTCCATGGAATTATGATTCACCGAGGTCTATTACTGAGATGCAATTTTATTTCAACAGCCGGAGAAACTGCGGTCTTTGAATGCGTTCTAACGTCTAGCGATGATTCCACGATGATGCAGTGGCTGAAGGACAACAAACCTTTGGACGATAAACTAGCCGACCGGGTAAAAATAACCACCGAAGATAATATTTTTAAACTCCAAATTGAAAACGTGTTGGAATCTGATTCAGGCATTTATACCGCCCGTGCTATGAACAACGAGGGCGGAGCTACATGTACCGCGCAGCTTATTGTTGAGAAACGTGAGTAATTTTTTTGTTTGCGTTATGTTTACGTCGTTGTTGCACAAAAATTCATAAATTCTCCACTAAATGAATTGTTTTGCATATTTTCAGTGACCGAAGATGAGAAGAAGGCGAGAGCACAATCTGACGCACCTGTATTCATGGTTCGATTAAAGGATACAGAATTGTTGCAAAACACGTACCTTCGATTCATGATCAAAGTCAAAGGAAATCCAAATCCCGCGGTTAGATTGTATGTTGATGCTGAATTTTTATCGTTTGTGATATAGAATTTTTTTAAATTATATATTATTAACAGTTTATATAAAAATGAAATTGAATAAAACTGCGACAAATTAATTCATATTTACAGTTTCAAAGATGGTAAAGTCATAGACGACAAGAACGAGCGCGTGAAAATAATTAGGGAGAAAGCGGATAAGGGATTCTATGAAATAGTCATTGCGGATGTGCAGGAACAAGATGCTGGTAAATATTCATGCAATGCCACTAACAGATATGGTGAAGCGTCTTGCGAAGCGACGGTCACAGTGTGCGACGAAAAAACGATATTCGCCGGACTACCGGAAGGCATGATCGAGCCTGGTGAAGAACCGAAATTCATTTGGAGCAGGGATGGCGTTCCTTTTGATCCTGAAGATCGCTTCAAAGTGTTATTGAAGGACAATGACGACACTTTGGCACTCGTGTTTCAACACGTAAAGCCAGAGGATGCTGGCTTGTACACGTGTGTAGCACAAACAAACGCTGGAAACATTAGCTGTAGTGCGGAATTAACTGTACAAGGCACAGTGAAACATTTGCTGAAAGAACCAGCCAAGCCTGTTTTAGCGAGTGAAGCTAAGCAATCGGAAGTTACAGCTGGAGGTTCCGCTATGTTGGACATGCAGGTAGTTGTTTAAAATTATACGTGAATTATGATTGAATTATTGTTTATTTAAATATAATTGAAACAATGATAATAACATGTTGTAGGTGAAAGGTTTTCCGAAGCCTGATATCAAGTGGCTAAAAGATGGGACCGAAATAATTCCAGGTGGAAGGGTTAAATATTTGTGGGAAGACGAAGAATCTTTGTCTTTGGTCATCAAGAATGTTACTGCAAAAGACGCCGGGACGTACACGTGTCGGGCGAAAAACGACTTGGGCGAAGACAGCACTCAAATTGAGCTCATCGTCAAGTCAGCTCCAAAAATTATTAAGAAATTGACTGACGTAACAATTTTAACAAAGGAAACTTTGACATTGGAGGTTCACATAATAGCATCTCCAGCGCCAGATGTCAAGTGGTATAAGGGGGGAACCGCAGTTGAAGAAACTGAGCGAATTACAATAAAAAAAGAGGGGGAAGAGAAATACAAATTGATTATTAAAGATGTGGAAATGGAAGATGCTGGATCTTATAGTGTCACCGCGAAGAACGAAATCAATCAGACATCTGACATGTGCAATGTTAAGGTGAAGTATCCTCCAAGGATTATGAAGAAACTTAAGGAAAGTCAACTGATAAATGAGTATGATAGTTTAACCCTTTTGATCGAAGTCGATGCAGATCCAAAACCCACCGTTACTTGGTTCAAAGACAGTCAAGTGCTTGAAGAAAATGAAAGGATTTCAATTACTCAGGATAACGATAGTTACATTGTGAAAATTTCTGGAGTCGTTGAAACAGATGCTGCATTGTACAAAGTCGAAGTTAAAAATAAAGATGGCGTTGCGACAGACCAAAGTGATGTCAAGGTAAAAAAAAAAAAAATAATATAAAAATGATTAGTTTTTCAAATTTAAGTATTTAAACTTCACAATTTTTTTATTTTTATAGGTACGATGTAAACCAAGTTTCAAAGTATCTTTGGAAGACAGCATCGCAAAAGAGGGTCAACCGGAATTCGAATTTTCGGTGGAAGTTGATAGTTTTGAAAAACCGTCAGTCAAGTGGTACATTGGTGATGTTGAAATAACTGAAGAAAAGAAAGAATTCACCACGACGGAGGAAGGCAATGTGTATAAGCTAAAGATGAAGGAAATAAAGCCAGAATTAACGGGTGTATATTCATGTAAAGCTGCTAATGAGTGTGGCGAGAGCACAAGTAGTGCGAAATTCACTGTTTATAGTAAACCAAAAATTATTAAAAAATTGGCGGAACAGTTCAAGCTCAAGGAGGGTGACACTTTGAATCTAAAAGTTGAAATATCGGGCACTCCAGATCCAGTGGTCAAATGGTTTAAGGATGGAAAGGAAGTATCTGCGGATGCGAACATCAAAATTACACGAGACAGCAAGAGGAAAGAAAGTTATGACTTGACTGTGACTTTAGTCAAAGGTTCAGATGGTGGTAATTATGAAGTAAGGGCGCAAAACGAATTAGGAGGAGTAATTTGCAAGAGCAAAGTCATCATCTTAAGTGAGTATTATTTTATTGCTTATCGATTGATTATAAGACGACTTGACTTATTAAAATTGTTCTAATAAATATCTTTTGATTTTCTGTTTTTTACATTGTAAGTACTTTTGAATTCAATGTTGTCAACCCACTGTTTTAAACTCAATTCAGTGTTCGATTTGTAGTCCTAACTGTTTTATTGTTGAAAGATTATCTGAACCTGTCGTAATTTATTACTATCAATGTTTGTGTCATTTATTTGTATAAGTGGTCATTCAGATCAAGAAACTGTTATTTTACAAAGCATGTATGTCAATAAATGTGTCTTTTCCCAGCCAAATCCGAAGAAATTGTCGATGACGAGAAAAAAGCTGACATTGAAAACGTCGAAAAGGAAGCGCAACAAGCAGAAGAATCAGGACCTGAAGGTATAAATTTGTGTATAATCTGCAATCATAAAGTGCAAAGTAAAATAAAATATATAAAGTTATGCATTGCTGATTTTTTTTTTTTTTTTTTTCATACAGTTGAATACACAAAACTGATTCTTTCTTTTTTATAAACATTTTATCGCCGTTTTTATAGTAATGTATTTTTGTTCCTGCAAAAACCGCAAAATGTTAATCAAATCTCCCTAAATCGCATTCTAATCAAATAAGACTTTGAAATGATTGTTCGGTTAGTTTTCCGAATGCTGATGTCAAGAAAACAAATACAGCAGCAATCATACCCCGCGACTTAGTAGAATTTTATTAGTCAAATGCTCCAGCTTAGCTTATTGAAAGTAGTTGTAGTCAATGTTTACTAAAAATTCAGGTTATACCAAAATGGAAAAGAAGGTCGAGGTAATCCGAAATGCAGGTGATACTATAACTATCTCCATGGCCTCCACTACGACTCATGAGGCAATTATGACAGGTAATATCATTCATAAAATCACAATTGACGAGCTCACGCAACGAGGCTCTGCGCGATTTATTCATAGTACATTGCAAATCATGCTTTTGTGACCACGCAGTGATTAATGTATAAATCATTGTGTCATTTACAATTTACAATTACACGTTTTTTAACATACTATGAATACATGTATTTTAATTATTACACTTCTTAAATAAGATTAAACGATAAAACAGTTTTTATTTAAACAAATTTTAATCTGAGATAATAAATTTTTTAAATTAATGAAATATAATGAAAGTATGATAAAATTAAGATCACTAGTTTTAATAACGTTTTTTAGATTATTTATACAAATTAAAGAATTGCAACTTTATTTGAATAATATACTGTTTTCAAGTTAAATAATCATTAATTTATTTTATTGTCTTAGTAAACTTTGATTATGTCGAACAATGAAACGGTTTTTACATCAGTCTCTAAAATGTTATAAATTAATATTTTTATGCAATATTTTTCAACATTGAAAATCACAATGTATCCATAAGATCAAATTACACGTTTAAACAATATTATCAGTCAAATATAAAATTGCGATAATAAATCAACCAAGGATTCACATCTATCTCAAATCTTTGCAAAAAAGAAAGAAAAAAAAACATTTGTGTTACAAAAAGACACTTCACAGGTCCCGACGAAACGCACTGTATCAGCAAAATGACCTCGACGAAAGTTGAGTGTCAGGAACTGAACGTTGATGGGCCACAAGTAGAAGAAATCGCTTCGTACAGTTACACAATACACGAAGAAAATGATAACGAAAAGTCGCAGAACGGAGTTCTCGTCGAGGAGTTTACCGACAGCGAAGACAAGAAGACGAATTTTGCGCTGAATCGCGGTGTTTCGATCATGTCTGTCTCTGATGACGAATCGACATTAAAAGGCATATCTAGGGATGTCAGCAACGACGAAATTCATTCAGCCGAAATCACCGAAGAAGTAAAACTTACTAACGGATCTTATGAAGACTTCAATGGATTTAATGAAAAAATTGTTGAGCATCACGTAATTGACTCAAAACCACAAAAAGCTAATCTCATAACGGAAACGATTATCGAAGAGAGATCAATCGACGAATCAATCAGCGATAAACCTGTAAAGCAAGTAATTCGAGAAGAAAGCGTCACTTGCCAAAGAGGGAAAATATCACGTGAGAACTCGACGATTTCCGAAAATCAAATGTCTAGACAGAGTTCAATTCAAAAAGATAGCTATCTTTCACGTCAGAATTCCACAAAGATCGAAGACGATTTGCAACAAACGGAAGAAGATAGCAAATTTTCCAGACAGAGTTCTATGAAAAGTGAGAGAAAGATGTCGCGAGAACTGTCAGGCACGAAAGTGTTAGAAGAAGAAAGTAAAGTTTCAAGACAGACTTCGATCAGAAGCGAAAGAACTATGTCACAAGATTCGGCAGAAGAAGAACACAAACTTTCGCGGCAAAGTTCAATTCGTAGCGAAAAGAAGACAGCGGACAGGTACTCTCGGCAAAATTCCCTTCAAGCGGAAATATCTGATGTTTCAGAATCTACAAAGCAGGCGAGAAGATACTCCCGCGAATCCGCGGAAATAATAAAAAATGATTTCTCGCGCCGGAATTCCGTTCAAGAGGTTGTTGAAACAGCGACCTCGCAGAAGGCGGAAATAGGACGTAGTTCGTATTCTCGGCAGAGTTCAGTGTCCTCGAAAGTTCACCTGTCTCGGCGGAGCTCTCAGGTGGAGGTAACTGAACTTGACAAGCCGCAGAAGGCTACGATTGGCGAGAGCTCGCTTTCTCGGCAGAGTTCCAAAGTCGAGTCAGTGGATTTGGAAAGCAGTAAGCAAAAGACAAAAGTCGAGACTTTAAGTAGACACAATTCTTTGAAAGCGGAAGTGAATAATTGCGAGGAAGAGGATGAAGAAATGAAAGCGCTTTTTGATCGGATCAAGAAGCAACGTAGCGTTCTTGATGAGATTCTTGATAAACAACAGGGAGAATCAGAAGATGCAGGTGAGAAATTGAGAGACAGCGTCGTAAGGTTTGTCAATGAACATACATTAATATACAAAGACAATTACACGATTTAGAAACATAACATTTTCTCATAACACTGCCTTCGAGCCACTGAAAATTGCTTCCACAATTTCTTTACTAATTCTTTCATTTCCGTCATCATATTAAAACATTCTATGTTAGCATGCTTATATGTTGATACATTAATTCAATCTATGTATTCAATTTAATCATTCAATTAACTTTAATGTTCATGTTTGCTTGCAATTGTCGAGTCTATTTGTCCAGTGGATATGGTCTACGTTTTTCAATTGGTAAGATCTGCTGATTAATCAAAGGTTTATTTTGCAGCGTCATACTACAATATTTCTACAAATTTTTTTTAAACTAATATTTCTGCTTTTAGAAAAAAATAAATCTAGCGAACTTTGAATGTCGAAATATACTTTTAATTATTTTGTTATTATCCATTTAGCGCCTCCGTCTATTGTCAGTTCTACTCTTGAAGACCGTGATGCTTTCGAAACCCAAACGGTCAGATATGATATTAAGACTGCAGGATTGCCAAGACCAGAAGCAAAGTGGTTTAAGAATGGAGAGCCAATGAAAGCTTCAGATAGAGTGAAATGGGGCAACACTGGTGACAATTTCTTCATTACTTTATCAAAAGTAACAATGGATGATGAAGCCATTTATTCGGTCGTCTTCACGAACAAACTTGGATCTATTTCGGCTGAAGGACTATTGACGATTGGACCTGTCGACGGCCTAAGGATACCCACGTTTACTCAGCCTTTAACAGATGTTGACACTGTTAAAGAAGGTGTTAGTACTTTTAAGGCTGTTCTAACTGCTGAACCTTTACCTGAAGTCACATGGTTGGTTTTTGTTTCATTTAATTGAATTTTAAAATAAATAACTTTAATATAGCGTATGATTTTCATTTGAAGGTTTTTTGAGGGTGAAGAATTGCCAGTTGAAACGGGTAAAAAAGAGAGCAAATATAAAGTGGAATCACGTAATGAACCTGTTCAGGACGGTTTAAAAGAATGCACTTACATCCTAAGAATTAGCAAGTGTAACAAAGAAGATGTAGGCAAATATTCCATCATAGCCGTCAATAAATATGGAGAAGCTGAATCGAGTGTTGGTACAATTATCAATAAATTTATTTTCTATTATTTAATATAAACTATAAATTTCTATTTTTTATCAACAGGCGGAACTTGCTCTGTTAACACCACCAGAAATAGAAAAATTCAAGGATTTAAGGACACCAGCCGGAGAACCTGGTACCTGGGAAGCTCTTATTAGGGGAAATCCCAAACCAGAAATCACTTGGATTAAGGATGGTCAAGTTCTGAATAACAATGATCATTTCGGTGTAGAAGAGGACTTCAAAAAGAAGTTATACAAACTGATTATTAAGAGTGTAGAAGACGAGGACGTTGGTACATACACAGTTAAGGCTGTGAATGAGTATGGTGAAGCGTCTCAAACAGCTGAATTAGCGACTTATAGTAAGCAAAATTATATCTGTTAATATAATCGACAATATTGCTATATGCGTTAATATACATATTTTATCAAATCTACAATATTCTAACATTAATGACACTAAATTCCTTTCACAGCTGAAGCTCCTAATTTCGAAAAAGACCTTGAAAATGCATCAATCCGAGATTCCAACGACTACGAAGCTACTCTTCGAATCAGTGGATTCCCTAGACCTACCGTTAAATGGTACAAGGATGGCAAGGAAATAAAATCTGACAATCGACGTACTATTACTACTGAAATTAGCGGCGAATATGTGGTTACTAATATCGTTGTTAAAAAGTTCGGCGCTAAAGATACCGGAGTAATCAAGTGCATTGCATCAAATCCATATGGAGAGTCAGAAACTCAAGCGAAATTGTCATTAACGAAATTCCCACCAAAATTCTTTACTACATTGCCTGGATCTATGGATATTGACGAAGGTGAAACATTAGTGTTAATGGCTCAAGCGGATGGTAGTCCGATTCCAGAAGTCAAATGGCTCAAAGATGGAGAAGAAATTAAACCCGATGATCACGTGAAGCTGGAAACTCTTCCGGATGGTATGATGAAGCTTACTATCGAAAACATAAAACCTACGGACAGCGGTTCTTACAAGGTGGTTGCTTCAAATGCAGGAGGCGACAAAATTACTTCATGCTCTGTTGCCGTTATACGTAAGTTTTTATAGTTTATTATTAAATATCAATAAATATTAAAAATAATAACGTATTCTTTGAAAATTTCACAGCCGAAAAGAAGAAGCCTTACTTTTCTAAGCCTCTGGAAAACAAGAAGTTAGTTGTGGGTGAACCTTTGAAATTAGAAGCTCAGATAGTGGCAGTACCTAATCCTCAAATTCAGTGGTTTAAAGATGGTAGACCTATTAGGCAAACGGAAGGTGTTACCTTCGAAACAGAGCCAAATGGACTGATGGGCTTTTCGATCGACCAAGTGCGACCCGAAAATGCTGGTACATATTCTATTGTCGTAACCAATCCTCTCGGTGAAGCTACTAGTGAAGCAGTTGTTGAAGTAGAAGAAAAAGAAACCGAACCAGTGTTTGTGGAAAGCTTACAGCCTATAACGGTTATTGAAGGTTTTCCGGCTAAATTAGAAATTAAGACCATGGGCAAACCAGTTCCTGTTATTAAATGGACTCATAACGGCAAAAAGGTACAGTAAAAGTGTTCAGATATTATAATTAACGAAAACATTTCTTCCTATATATAATAATTCTTTTAATTTGCTTTTATTTAGATCGTTCCTGATGGTCATCATATTAAAGTCATCGATATGCCGGATGGTTCCCAAGCCCTTCTGATTGACAAAGCTACTCCAGCAGATGCTGGGGAGTACGAAGCTATTGCTGTAAATTCTAAAGGGATAACGGCTAGTAAAGGAACCTTGAGTGTCGCCAGTAAAACGAATGACGAAGCTCCTCAAGAAAAACCTGAATTTTTAAGTCCTCTTCGCGATACTACTATTGAAGAAGGAGAGCTCCTACAATTCAGCGCGTCCATAAAGGGTAATCCAATACCGGATGTAATTTGGACCAAAGATGGTATGCCTCTGAAACCATCTGAAAGGGTTGTCCTTTCTTGCGATGGTAAAAAAGTTACCTTGGATATTAATCCCGCGACTGTTAAAGATTCTGGTAATTATGCCTGTAAGCTGAAAAATACCTTGGGAGAAGACAAGACAAGTGCTAAAGCTACTGTACGAAATGTGAATCAGCCTCCCAATTTCCTTCAGAAGTTCACAGATTTCCAACAATTACCGAACTTCAATGCCAAATTCAGTGCTCGCATTACCGGTATACCGAATCCAGACGTAACGTGGTATTTTAATGGCAAACCAATCACGGAAGACAGTGACAAGTACAAGATTAAACGAGATGGAGATGCATGCAGTTTATTCATTAAGGACTGCACGTTCGATGACACTGGACGATATAAGTGTGAAGCAGTTAACAAAGATGGCAAAGCTTCTTGCGAAGCAAAATTATCGATTGTAGATAAAATGTAAGATGCTCATTAAAGATTAAAACTTAATTAAAATTTATAATAAAACTTAATTATTAATATTTTTATTTTAATTTCAGCGAAAAGAAGCAAAAAGTGGAGCCACCTTCGTTCTTAAAAAGGATTGGAGATTGCGAAGTTTATAAAAGTATGACTGCTAAATTTACAGCTTGTGTAACTGGCATTCCGGAACCGGAATTCGAGTGGTTCCGTAATGGTGATAAACTTTGGCCGACCGATCGTATTTTGATGGACCAAGAGGGCAGTTTGTTACGTTTATCGATTTATAATGTTGATGACTGTGATGCTGGTACATATAGCTTGAGGATATTCAATCCACATGGAGAAGAAACATGTAAAGCTGATATGATTTATGAAAGTAAGTATGAAGTGATATATTATTTAAGTTTTGTTAACAAAAATCTTTTACTTTTAATAATCATGGTGCATAAAATCTTGTTGTCATAAAACATCGATAAAAATAAATAAAAGTATTCTCTAAAGACAAGAGGGTATTTTTTGGAAACTGTATGAAAACTTACACAATTTATTTGCCTTCTTATATAAATTAAAAAAAAAAAAAAAAAAAAAAAAACAATTTATTGCATTCCAGATTTGGACATAAGAAAACGACCATTGTTGGATCAATACGCCGATTATGACAAACATCACAAAGCCGGACTACCCCTTCCTTTGGCGCACGCACCTATCATAAGTCGTATGATGGATAGGAACTTGACTCTATCATGGAAACCGTCAATACCTGTAGGAACTCGTGTTCCGGTTATCTACCTGATCGAGATGTGCGAGTTACCAGATGGTGGCTGGTACACGGTTCGATCTGGCATACGAGGTTGTGTTTGCGACATTCGTAATCTTGTTCCATTTCACGATTACAAATTTCGTGTTAGAGTAGAAAATAAATACGGAGTCAGCGATCCTTCTCCTTTCGTGCAAACTTACCGATCGAAACTGGAACCCGAACCACCGAAATTCTTCCCTTACCTTGCACCTGGAGTGGACTTCCGTCCAGAGACAAGTCCCTATTTCCCTAAAGATTTCGACATCGAGAGGCCTCCCTATGACAATTATGCACAAGCTCCGCAATTTCTTCGCCAAGAACATGAAACGCAGTATGGAGTTAAGAATCACAATTGCAATTTGTTCTGGTTCGTTTACGGTTACCCCAAGCCAAGGATGTCTTACTACTTTAATGGAGAACTTATTGAATCTGGAGGACGATACGATCAGAGTTATACAAGAAACGGTCAAGCAACTTTGTTCATTAATAAAATGTTAGATAGAGATGCTGGTTTGTATGAAGCTGTTGCAACTAACGAACATGGGGAAGCTAGACAGATAGTGAGACTCGACATAGCGGAATATCCTACTTTTATTCAGAGGCCAGAGGAAACTTTTGTTATGGTTCGAAAGGATGGAAAAATTGAAGCAAGGGTCACTGGAGTTCCTTATCCGGAACTGAAATGGTACAAAGACTGGAAACCCTTAGCAACTTCAACGAGGATAAAAGTAAGTTTTATAAGTTACATATTTTCATAGAAATTCAAGAAAGTTCCATTATACATACATATAAATTAAAAGTGTTTAATAAATGTAATTTAATTTGTATTGTTCTAGATTGCATTCGCTGCTCCAGATAAATCAATTTTAACGATCGAAGATTCAATTTTAAAAGACGCTGGTTTGTACTCTATAAGTGCTAGAAACGTAGCTGGTTGTGTTTCAAGTTCGGCTATGATACATATAGAAGAAAATGAATTAGAATACGGTTATAAGATGTATACGAGGAAACACGAAATCGAACCAAAGTCCAAACCTTATGGAGACTTTTATGATATTGGAGATGAACTGGGCCGAGGAACGCAAGGTGTCACTTATCATTCGGTTGAAAGGCACACTGGAAGGCATTACGCTTGCAAGGTTATGCATGGCGGAAACGAATACAGGCCCTTCATGTTTAACGAATTAGAGGCTTATAATCATCTGAATCATCGCAAACTGCTGCGTTTGCATGAAACTTATGAGAGTCCACGATCAATGACCCTCGTCATGGAATTGTATCCTTATTTTATTATTCTATAAATTACTGAAAAGTACACAAAGAAAAATAATTGGATCTGCTATTTATAAAAATAGTAGTCATTCTAATAAAACACATATTATTTCATAAAATTGAATATATTTTAAACAATAAGCTTGTCAATTGAAGTTAAATTGTTGTAATTTTTATTTTTCTTTGTGTAGATATAAAAACACTTAAAAATAATATAGAATATTTATATATAACTTCCTTATGATCTAAAATTAGAGCCGCTGGTGGAGAATTGGTTGATGTTATAACCAAACAACCTTATTATACGGAATATGAAATCGCAGGGTATATTAGACAAGTTTTGTGGGGCTTGGAATATATGCATGGCCAAAGTTGGGCCCATCTTGGGTTAACTGTAAGTTTCCTCGTATGCGTTTAAAACTTCTTGTACATATATAACACAGCATTTGCAAAAAAACAGTTTATATATATGGGTACAGTTTACGCTAGAAGCACAAACGATTTTGTGCATATTCTTTGCGTACTTTGTTCATAAGCGTGTGAAATTCAATTTCGCTCGTAACAATGTGTAAAGATTTTCTCATTAAAATACCCACACGATATTTATTGTTATAACATGTAAACAGAAAATCTCAAGCTAATATATATATACTTTGAATTTGTTGTTATAATTAACATTGAATTTATTCAAATTTTTCGAAAGTTCAAATTGTGTGGATATTTTCACATGAAAAACTTTAAACATATACAATTTATGTGGAAATAAATATTTTTCATGCATGTATTTTTTTTGTACTCACAGCTCGGTGATTTACTCATATCTCATCCCGGTGGTGAGGACTTGAAGATTGCTGATTTTGGATTGGCCAGAAGAATTGGTCCAAAACTTATGAGTCTCTATTATGGTATGCCCGAATATATTGCACCTGAAATAATCAATGAAGAGGGTGTTGGTTATAGTGTTGATATGTGGTCTGTCGGTATCATCACTTATATTCTATTATCCGGTGTTTCTCCCTTCCGCGGTATTAATGACAGAGAAACTCTGACGAAAATTAAAGAGGGCAGATGGGCTTTCGATGATCGGTGGACTCATATTTCTGACGATGCTAAAGATTTCATAAGAAGATTATTGGAATATCAGGATCATCGAAGACTTGACGTACAAGCAGCTCTTAACCATCGTTGGCTGACTTATGCTGACAAACTAGTTACTGACTGCTATAGAATATCATCGGAAAATTTGAAAAATTATTACAAAACTTATAGGTATATTTATATAAATTCATAATTAAGATTTAACATACGTAAAAAAAAAAAAAACATATTGCTAATATATACTTTTTAACATGAACTAGGGATTGGTATACAAACGCGTCTTGTCGCACGTGGTACCGGCGACGCAAATTAAGTTCAGCCTTTGAACATCCATCCAAGATGGTTTATCCACCAGGTCACAGATACACTCCAGAATTAAGCCCTGAAAGAACCTACAGTCCAACAAAAAGACATCCGCCTAGGTCTTGGGAAAGCAAATTACCATCTAGGGAACCGATTGATACTGAAATTGGAATTATAAAAAGCGAGAGCCAGTAAGTTCATCGAACAACTTCAACTTGTTTAAACTTGTCAAAAATCAAGTACTTAATTCATTGTCATTTTATAGTTATCAAAATGGCCCAGATACATATTTGCTGCAACTACGTGATACTGACTTCCCTGTAAGATTGCGAGAGTATATGAAAGTTGCACACGATAGAGGATTTCCAAGGCCAGTTTGCGACGACACTTATGATTGGAGGGTAATTTATATTTTTAATCACTAAATTTTCATTATAAATTCTTTATTATAGAATATTAATTTCAAATGTTTTCAACTTTAATCAATCCATTTAATTTACTGATAACAGACTCCTGTAATTCGGGAAAGACGTCGCTTTACGGATATAATGGACGAAGAAATCGACGATGAAAGGAAAGCTAGAATTAATCAGTACGGTAATGTCGATACTGGAACTTTAAGAAGATTACGCCATGAACTGGGAACCAGATTGGATACTTATGCGGAAGTTGAAGCTTTAATGGAATGTAAAAAGGGTGGGCACATGCCGTTCTTCCGAGAAAAACCACAATTACGACCAATCGAAGATGGCAAGCCAGCTGAGCTGGCTTGTTACGCCGTTGGTGATCCCAAACCGATTATTCAATGGTTCAAAAATGATCTCGTGATTCAGGAAAGTAACAGAGTAAAAATTACGGAAGATGACGAAGGGCGGTCGATTTTGAGCTTCAGTCCGGCAAAGGAACACGATATAGGTATCTACAAAGTCGTAGCGAGGAACAGGATTGGACAGACTGTTGCAAGGACTAGAATCCTGATTGCGTCAGTTCCATGTGCTCCAGATTCACCTGAAGTAAGTTTCTACTTGAAGAGAGAAAATTAATTCTTTTTGTAACAAACAAAATATACTTAATACCAAAATTTTTCAGGTAGTTGACGCTTCAGAATCCGAGATTCTCCTTCGATGGAAACAGCCTAAATACGACGGTAACTCACCAGTACTCTGCTACAACCTTCAATACAAGGAAGGCGACTCTATCGATTGGAAAGACGTTGCTAGTAACATTGATCACGAATTCTTCCTCGTGAAGAACCTTCAACCAAACACCAGTTACCAATTCCGATTGGCTGCCAGGAACCGAATAGGTTGGAGTGAAAAAGGCATACCAACGAAATTACTGAAAACCCGCGAAGGTGGTCTTGATGTCCCTAAAGTTCAGATTACCAGAGCAATGAGACATCTTCAAGAAATCACTGAATCCGGCCAGGAGATCGAGATTAATGAGCACAGATCTCACCTGGACTATGCTATCGAGGATGAACCTATCCAATGGATCACCGATACTCCAGTTACAAGTAAATACACATTTATTTCAGAACTGTGGCGTGGTCAGTTCTCTGTGGTGGCCAAAGGTATCGAGAAATCGACTGACCGAGTGGTCGTAGCAAAGATTTTCGAGTACACTCCTGAGGTCGAAACGGAATTCGAAGTTCTCAGGTCATTACGTCACGAGAAGATAGCTCTCTTGGAATCCGCGTATAAGTCTCCCCGGTTGGCTGTTTTTATTATGGAGAAGCTCCAGGGTGCGGACGTTCTGACATACCTATCTAGCAGGCACGAGTACACAGAAAATTGTGTCGCAACGATCGTCACGCAGATCTTGGATGCACTTCAGTATCTCCATTGGAGAGGTTATTGCCATCTGGATATTCAACCTGACAATGTCGTGATGGCGTCAGTGCGGTCCGTTCAAATCAAGCTCGTCGATTTCGGTTCCGCTCACAAGGTAACCAAATTGGGCAGTCTTGTACCCCAGGTTGGTCATCCAGAATACAGGGCGCCGGAAGTACTTAACGAAGAACCTGCTTATCCTCACACGGATATTTGGATGATCGGCGTATTAACTTACGTTTTGCTGTCTGGTGTATCGCCTTTCCGCGGGAAAGATGCTCACGAGACGAAACAGAATATCACTTTTGTGAGATTTAGGTTCGAATATCTCTATAAGGAGCTTAGTCAAGAGGCTACTAGGTTTTTGATGCTGGTGTTTAAACGAATGCCAAGGTGAGTAAAGCAAAACTGATTGATGCTTCAGTAAACAAAAGTAGAGTGAAATGTAATAAATTTAATCAAGAATGTTTTCGTATTTAATTTTAATCAGCTAACTTAATATCGCCATAGGCTTTAACTGATTTTCTTTTCCTAAAGTAAAGAAAATCACGTTATATTTTCACATTACAGCAATAGCAATCAGAATGATTAATTTTGTTCGTCAAGTATCATAAATTCGACTTTCATATAATTTATTTCATAATGATGATATAATAACAGTAAAAATATGAATTACAGTAAAAGGCCGACAGCCGAGGAATGCCACGAACACAGGTGGCTGCTGCCAACGGAATTCATGATTAAGAAACGCGAGCGGGCGGTGTTTCTTGGCAATCGGCTGAAGGAATATTGCGAGGAATATCACGCGGAGAAGCAGAAATTGGCTACGAAAAGCGATAGCTTAGCGGAGGCCTTTGGATCGTCGCGGCAACTCATGCGATCAAACAGCATACAAGATGAACTGCTCACCACATTTTAATAACTAGGATAAGATCGATCTTTTTCCAATTGTATACTTGCGAAATTATTTATATCTCCAGCGAGTCCAGTCACGAAGCACGGACTAACTCGATGTTTGGCTACTCTAAGGAGAAAACTATAAAATCTGACAAAAGACGCAGTTGTGATTTACATTTTCTTTGTTATTATTTATTTGTTATGACGTGTAACTGTTATTTATTTGTTTATCGGGTCGTGCAGATAAACTGATTTTTTCAATTGCATGAGTAATATAAAAGGTGTCTAAACGAGTGTCATGGATTCTTTGTTGTGCAAAAACAGAAGTCAAATAGAAGTGCAGCAAGGAGTATGTGAAATTATTTCCAAAAGTAGAAACGATTTGATGACCGACAGTGTAATGAACATATGTATTAAGCCAATAAAGTCAATTGATTGTATATCGACCTGCTCACATTTATTTAATCCAATTTCGACCCGCTAAAATTTATTCAAAAGAGGTGTTTGTTTGAATATTCAAATACTGCATCCCTCTAATATTTAATCACTGATAAAATTATAATTGAAACTTTATCACATCACGATATAACTTTTCCAAATTATCCATACGCCTCGAGTAAATTTTGATTTGAAATTTGCTTTAATCTGGTATACATGTCAAACTTATTAAGGTCCATTGGATCACCTCAGGATAGGGTTAGAATACTGTGAAATTGTTAAAGTGGATAAACTGAACAGGAGCTTACCTTATTAGAAAACCAACTTTCGCTGATTCAAATAATCACATCAGTGTGGCCCTTTTCTCTATATATTTTTATATTCATCCTCTTTGCATTATTAAAAATAAATATCTCTCATAATTTCAAAAGACTACCAATTTTAGATTCCATATTTATATTTTAAAAATAAAATCTAATATTAAATAAATATTTCAATTCCAAAGATTTATTTTGAATGGTAAAATTGAGTGAATTGGATTGCTTTGATTTGAAAAGAGCCAATCCATCTGGTATGTTATTTCGTGGCCAAATACATCCTATTTTCTAACTGTGGCACTATTTTGTTGCATTTCGTTTCAAGAAGAGTGGTGCTCGAATTTCGCGACTGTGATTTCACCGCTTCAGAATAAGTGTGTGCCAGGCCCACGAACGCCTTCGAGCCACAATTCAATATTGTCGCCGTTACTTCGATAGCGATTGAGCTTAGCGGCGAATGCCTCGGCCAACTCTGGATATACCACTTAGCGACGAATATTTCGCCCAACGTGTATCTGTAATTGCGTTACACTCAGCGACTTTGAACGTCGAATAATATTTCATAGGTTTAATTGAAGCATTTTGTTTAACAATTTACTTTTCGGATTTTCATTAAGTTTAATTCTGTGAAATATATCTTTGTGTTTTAGATCTATCATTTTTGGTTTATCTTGGAAAGTTTAGTGTTTTTTAGATTGAAAAAAAGTAAATAGTTAAGAAATTTTTTGGCAGATTAAAAATACAATTTACCAAAGTTGATATTAAATATCTAAGTAATTATAACCATAAAAATATTTTTCAACAACGATTGTCACTGGTTGTTAAATTTTTAACGTCTGTTTCCTAAGACTTTTTACGACACGTTTATGTGCACTGGAGTTCTAAATACGACTAATTAATTTGCGGACATCTGGACGACCGTTATTTCTCAGTACATGTTAAGGAAACGTACGTTCGTTTCGAAGCAATGTCATTTGCTTTGTTTGCTTTAAAATCTTACCTGCAAGTTAATTTTCATTCTTATTTATCTGCGCCGGCCGCGTTTACGACTGCAATGGCAAAGGTCACTTTTTATTTGTTTCTTTATAATTTCACGACATTCAGGTAGCAAGTGAAACGCGATAAATGCCCCTTTTAGTTGTTCATGTTTTCAAACAGGAAGCGACTGAAATTTAGGAGTTCCGACTTCGAGATCAGAAGGAAATAAATATTTCGTGTTTAAGCTGTCGACAGTCTTTCTCCTTTTTTCATTTGCGTGAATTATTATCTCGAGTATAAGACATGAAACGCATGAAGAAACGAAATAAGAACACTCGCAGCTGGAGCGAAATTTTGAAGAAACGTTTTCAACCACTGAGATATTTTGAATTCGATGGTTTTCAAAGAAAGTAGTTGAAACAAGTAGTTGAACTTTCGGTCCAACTAAGATATTTAGATTTCGCTAGAAACAGGGGTATTTCACGAAAATATATTATTAATATAATACAAGAATTAATATAAGAAATTTCACAAATATTATTTTTGTTTGATAAAGACGTTTGACTTCAATTACCAGACATGTTTTATGAAGATGAACTGGAAAATTAAATTAGACACGTAATCCTTTCACTGAAATAACATTGAACAGCTAAAATCGTCCCTGATTTACTATTATTACACTTGACTTCAATGCAAATCG
The DNA here is from genome assembly GCA_022817685.1 of Aradophagus sp. ZL-2020. Taxonomy (NCBI): domain Eukaryota; kingdom Metazoa; phylum Arthropoda; class Insecta; order Hymenoptera; family Scelionidae; genus Aradophagus; species Aradophagus sp. ZL-2020. The sequence goes on along the minus strand of JABFOV010000101.1, from coordinate 23,671 downwards.
CATTACAAACTGCCTGCACTTTGTTCGAGTTCGAACGCACCCGCCTTGTTTCATGCTCCGAAAGTGAAGTCTTCCCTGGCTAATAGATACGCTGTTATACACCGTTGAGGAAAGTTTTAAAGAACTATCATTCTTCGCACAATTTTGACGCGTTGACCTCGCGCGCAGATGTACGCGATGGGCAACATGAAATATTGTTAAAAGTTTACTACTCCGCTGATCCGCGCGACCGTATTAACCTTCGAAAAGATTCTTTTTTGCCGATCCCTTCAAACTTCGAGCAACGCTAAGTCTCAGAATTTTCAGTTACTTTATATTATGTACTGTAACAATTCAGACTCGAGGACTCTGGTTCGACAGAAATAAATTGATAGGAAATCTATCGACTGTGTTTTTGTTAATCTAAATGAAAATAATGAACAAACAGAAAGTTTTCTAATTAAAATGGTTCTTTAAAATAATGTGTTTTTTATTCTAGTTTAATGAGAGTTTTTGTTTTATTGTTTTAATTATTTGTTCCATTAAGATTAAGATTTTCAACGAAAAGTACAACGAACATCTTTAACCATGGGGAGTAAAAAATGATCATCAGAGTTTAAACATTTGCGCGAGATTAAACATCGAAACGTTCATTGAAACATTTAATTGCAGGAATAGAACTTAGGAAGTGGCGGAATAGCTCTGGGACATCTTAAGGTCGTGTTGTTTATAGCACGAGCAATTTCAAAGAGAACTTATTCGAGCACTTCGAATTTAAAATGGATAGAGAAAGAAAATCAAACTTTCAAATGCTCTCTCGATCGTAAGGAATATCGATCTCATGGCACGGTAAAATGATGCCATGAATAATGAGGAAATGGACCACTAAAAGTTCGGACTCGATTCGTGTTTTATCACTTTATCGATATTTTACGGTATACAAAATAGGTTTTGCGAAATTTGTACTTGTCGTCTTTTCAATTTGTAATCACGGTATTTTTATATATTCACGTTTCGGAGAAAAAGAAATGTTTGAAGTTTAAATTTTGTTCAGAATAACGATTGTTCCAAACAAAAAATATGGCAGAATCAATACTTTGTTGAAGTAGCAAAAAATGTTTGATTAAAAGAAATGACCCAAAATATAATTACTTTTTCCATGTATTAAAAATAAAGCTTCGATTAATTTATAAATTTATTTTTTGATTTATAATATCATGGCAACAAAGTGTAAAATTTATATTTCTTTAAAGAGTAATAACTTATATTGTTCTTGTCCATTTTTGCATGGAGCCGATAAAGTAAAGATATCTTAATTTCGGTCCGATTAAGTTAACTTAAGTAAAACATTGAGTGAAACATTAGTTTAAATTTTATAATATATTAATAAATTTACATGTCTACATAGCTTTATTAAAGTTAAAATTATTAAGAAAAATTTACGTTGTTACTCAAATGAATCTACATATATTTTTTAAATTTTCCTTCTTTAATATTTTAACGTTGGAATAATCAAACCGTAAGTAAACTTTTTTTATCCCTTCGTTATTTTAATAAATAAACAGTCGGCAAAAGGCGGGCAATTAATTTTACTGCATAAGAAGGAATAGAACAGAAACTGCACATTGTGGCCGTTGGAAATGCTTTATTTTCCTTTTTTTTTTTTTTCGCGTCGGTAAATTATCATCGGACGAGCAAGACACTCGCTGAATTGAACAAGTAATTGAGTTTGCTGCAGTAAGGAAACGAAAGAAGAGTAAAAAAAATGCGAGATTGCTGGAAGCTGTAGTAATGTTAAGATATTTGATTTTAATCTCGAAACGTGACGAATAATGAGTATCATTTGCCCTGGATAAACAAAAGCGAACCAAAGAGAAAAAAATTTACGTGTATCAATCCCGAAGGTGTAATTTAACGAACGTAATTTATGAATTGATAACCTGATTCGATATTTGTTCAATAATGGTGTTGTTCATTATGTTCAACTCAATGTTTTATATTGTTGTAAGTTTTGTTAACGAGCAAAAAAAAAAAAATAAAAACAAAAAAAAAGAAATAAGAGAGAGAAAGTGAAAAAAATACAAGTACGTCATAATAAAGCGAGTATTGATTTCGGATAAAATTTATGAAAGCACAGTTCATCATTACAATCACAGTAATTGCTTTTCGAAAGACATATGATACTTTTTCGCAGCGTGAGTTCATTTTGCCTTATAACTCTTTTCAAAAACATTAACAAAACGTTCAATATTTTCTGGAAAAGTTGTCCTAAAATTTTAAAACATTAATTTGAAATGAAATTGAAACTCATAATGCAAAGTGAATTTTTATTCTAATTTCACATTATTTATTTTAATTTCATTTCATTTATCATTAAAAAAGAACAACTCAAAATATTTCAATAATAAACAACTGTAAGTAATTACTCTCATCTCATGAGAGTAATTACATACTCATACATTACTCTCATCGATGTAAAAAGAGAAGACGAAGTCACCGAAAGAAAGCTTCAACAAAAAGTACGCTGTCTCGGACATTCTGTAACCTGCCGAAACAGCGGGATAATGCGAAGTCACGATTTTTGTCTCACTCTCAAAGTTGAAATGCAATTACGCGAACGCGAACGCTAATGATGTAATTTGCGGCACAGGCTTTGCTTCACAGTGACACGTTACCTTTGATCTTTTCCTGCCGAATTTATGAAATCTGTCCGAAATACCTTGTGCATTGGCTTGCGTTTCCAATTTTATTTACAAGCTCAACTTTCATCTCTTATTCAAAAAAATCACGACATTTATTGAAAAATTTGGACTTGCTTCTGAAATAATAACAATAATAATAATATCCAATTTTGAAGGCGTTGTATTAACGAAGAGTGAAATTTTACTGTCTACCAATTAAAATACCTGAATTCATTATAAATGTTTACAAATGTTTTGCAACGTCACGTTATTTTCACTTCATTTTGATTTTGACAAAGTCTTACAATTCTTCTTAATTTTTATTTTCACTGTCTATCTTTCGAAAGTTTTTTTTATTGCAATTCAATTCAATAGCAAGATGCTCGGCCTGTTTATTAAATAATACTTATTTTTAGATGGCGAAAGACTTGAATTTTAATTACCAGATCGAAACGATAACGTCGCCAGCGACACACGTGCGACACGTGTCGCTTTGTTTTATAACGCATGTCATAAAAATAATGTCAACTGCAAATCCCTGAGTCGTGCGTTATGCAATAACGAGTAAAAAGAAAATATAAAAGGGAAATTACGTTTATTAACTAATTACAGCAACGCGTGACACAACAAGCGCGCGTTTTGTAACATTCGGGGTCGCCATTTAAAACATAACAATTAGCACATCGTAATTAAAATTCACCCGGCCAATGTTTTTGCATCGAATGTAGTTACGCTCCAAAAAAAAAAAAACAACACACACGACTTATTCACGATCGCTTTCCATTCGAAAACTTCATAAAGTATCGATTTGAAAATTCAAATTATATTGCATTTCAAAGTGATTTAATTGAATGCTTTCGTGGTCAAAACTGTTGAATTCAACAATATAGGCCATGAAATTTGAATCACAACTTTCGATTGCTTCATTTTGTATCGATTTCTTTCGTCTCGGCAAAATGATTAGCGTGAACTTTTGCTATTTTCAGGGTGACCACTATTTTTATAAAACGAAATTCCCTGACTTTTCCAGGTTTTCCAGAAAGTGGCCACCCTGTATTTTGATAACTTTGGCGGACATTGCAATCATAGGAAACAGCGTAACACTTTGCAATGACAAATTTAACGTAAATCAAAGTATTAGTTTGATAATGGAATCCCGATGCGAGTAATATCGTTTTGATGCAAAACGCCTGCAGGCTCGAAACTATTGGGTCCAGGCTATATTTTGAATTAAGTACACATGGTTACACCAGAACTAGATTGTCGTAATGTGCAAACGCTGTTTTTTGTCATAATTCCGGCAAATATGCTTTCGAAGCTCAGTACGTGTGGCCAAACTGTACACTTAAATTTATTCTGTCATTTGATTAATCAGTTTCGATTGATTTCATTGCGACTGATTTCCGTTGGAGCGAATAATTTTCCGTTGACGAACGATTTGGATAATTTGACTGTTAAACTGATCCGCAATGACGTTTGCGAGTAATTGTTTCAAGCGAAACAACACTGAGAGAATTAGATAGTAGAAATCACCAGCTGGATAGTAAAATTAAGTAGTTTCAATTAAGATGGTCGTTTTAAACAAAAGATGTACAATTCGATAAGCATACCATTTTTGTAGAATCCAGAAATTTGAAAAAATAATCTACATGGTTTAGAAGAAAAAATTATTATTACGTATAAAGATATGTAAAAATGATAATTATTTTTTATTTATCAACATTCGTACCAAAGCTATTATCCAAATGAATAATCTCGCGGAACAAACCAGGCTTCTGCGAGGATTTGTCATTTTTACTAATCGAATTAAGTCGATCATACAAAACGGAGTTTACGACGGTGACCTGATGTAATGATAATGCCATTGCGCGAACGAACGAAGAACGAGCTGCGCGTCGGCAAACAAACTTAAAAATTTAGTTTTATAGAACGCGTATTTAGATGAGTCGACTGACTTACGTAACGACGATTTACTTTTACGATTCGGCGGATTAAAATCTGGCTATACTACTCGGACGAAATTCCATTTTTCGAATTACTTTTGCTTCTTCGATCGCCATCGACGTTCGAACATTATTTCTTATATCAAATTGCTTCTTATTTGAACCAGTTTTTGTATATATCTTTTCACAAAACGCGATGTCTTTCTTATTTTTTTTTTTTATTTTATATGTTTTTTTTTATGTTCTTTTATATTAAACATTCTATTATATTTATATTACTTTGTTTATAAACTACCATCATGTAATTTACAAAATAAGTATAAAAACGAAAGCACATTAACGTTACGTTTCGGTGCAATTTTTCGTTGAAAATATGATATGAATGAAAATTTGTGAATAATTCATAAATAATATTTATTAAAAGCCAATGAATGGTGTTGGAACATTATATCAGAATCATTATCGGTAAACAAAAATTTTTTATCGGAAATTTTGCAAAGTCAATTTTTACATGTGTATTTTCGTACTATTCCTGAACCTCTGCTTGAAAATTTTCAATCGATTAAGTCATTCTGAAGAAAAACAAACTATTTTGATTTTGAGATTGAATCTTGATATTGAATTTAAATGTAATTTTCTCAAAAGCTTGTTCTCATAACGAATCATAAAAAAATAATGAAGAAAAGATAATAATGCTTTATTGTTTATCATTAACTTTTATTTTTTATTGCTTCTCTACTTGTAATCGAAAACTACCCATTTCTGTATAAAATGTCTATCAACCTTATAAATCCTTGTCATCAAACAAAGCAATATTACCAAGTGCTCGATAAATCTAATATTTAACAACAATTGAAAAAAAGTACGCATTTTTTGTCTTGCTCTTCTAAGACCGTCATTAATTAATCGTGCACGTTCAAAAGCCTCGCACATGTAAGCACTTTCGCGGTGTTAATGTAATACACGTATCAGTTATTCAAAGCACATCCGATGTAAGTTTCAAAGTTGGCAAGAAAGTCAACGTCAGCTTATCGTAACGATAAGCTGCGAAAGAGAGCAGAAAGGTTTTAACGGCGGAGTGTGTGCGCCACCGAATGCGTTTCCGATTAAAAAAGGAAAACGGGCAAACTGGGTAGAAGGAAACAGAAGCGAAGTAAGTCGTACGGGTTCATAAAAATTTCAGCGTGAAATGCGATGTTGTGAAACGTTTGCGAAATGTTTTTCAAAGCGGGCTCGACTTTGCGAAAATAAATCCGCGCGAAATAATAATTTCACGGCGTAATCAAGTGCGATTGAAAAATTAAATTCCTTTCTCGTGCCGTTCGGACGGGTTTTGTATCCTCTCCTAAATTTAGCGACGCAGAACCTCTAAAGCAGCGCGACCCGCCCATTAATACTTTTCAGATGTCAATACCAATATACGCGCTCCATTCTCGCCAACGGAACGCTAATACGCTCCGAGATAAATTCGACTGGGCGGCTTTTAATACGGAGGAGTCGACTAATTTCGGAAACCCATGGGGAGATGGGAAGAAGGTGATTTTACAACCCAACAAATCCACGTGGCTCGTTCTTTGTGCGATCGCGGACAATTTTGTCGACCCTCGCGGATAAAAGTCGTAAAAGTTGTTTTTTTTATGCAAAAATAATCGACATCTCAGTTTGCTGGAGAAAATTTATAAAATAAGGAGTTCTCTGGTTAGTGGAAAGAAACAATCCGAATAACTTGAATATTTATGAAATTTTCCGTTTTAAAAAGTTTCTCTAAGAAAAAAAAAATTAGGTTTGATTTTTTGATGAGAAAATTTAATTTGATAAATAGTGGATTATGTATTTACTATATAAATGAACTAAAATATATACGAAAAAAAAATGTTTCCATTTCAATTTTCCGTACTTAATTTTACGACTGATGTATGCTTCAGTTAACAAATGCACATTTAATTAATGTGTGTTAAAACTAATATAAATTTCAATCTCTATTACGTATGCATTCATCAAAAATGTAATCTCAATTAACGACCACTGGCGCAAGTGTAAAACTCCATGAAGTAAAATTAAAGTCAAATATACTTTTAAATAATACTGGAAAATAATGGAGTCAACGAAAATCATAAATAATTATCAAATTAATATAATACAAATTTAAATAAACATAAATAAATCAATCTGGAAACGTTTGTGAAATCTGAATAAGTTTCACCAAATCACCCCATTTCCTCAGCCTATTCTTTATAATTTCTTTTACAACCCCCCTCCTCTCAAACCTTACCACAAACCCAAAATCTCAAATCCAAACGGCACATGCCCCCGACAAAACCAAACAAATCAATTTCTATCGCGAGACTTTCAAACAAATCCGTCGATCTTATCACTCAGGTCAGCCCAATTTCCAACGTCTCCGTTCAAATTTTTCAGTCGCCCCAGAAACTACATTTCCGAACAATAGAAACCACCCATCACGAACATCGGTCGCCACGTTCGAGCCGCGCTCCCCTCCACCCTCCGCCCCCCTTCGCGTATCCTTGTCAAATTGTCATTGAAATTGGCGCGCGCTGCGCGACGTGCCGAAAATAGCCGATACTTCCGCGGGACGCGAATTAGCGGCGGAGAGAGGCGCCGATAGAGTGAAAGCGTGCGCGGAACAGGGGATGACGGTCCCGGGGGTTAGAGGAACAGAGACAGAGAGAAATTCAGTCGTCGTGCCGGCAGCAACGCGAACGCACGTTCGCTCCTTCCGGGGCGGACGAGCCGCGCTCCGCACAGTCCCGGCGTCGTTGCGTGCGGGCCCGTCCGGCCGGGGTCAAAGTTCACGGCCCGGTCAGCGATTAGCGCGGCACCCGTGTCCCTCCCCCCTAGGCCTCGCCATTTACAATCGTTACGCGGGCCATTTCACGCCGATGGATCGTTAATCCAACGTAATGACCGATGGGCTTTCGACGCTCGCGGCTGACCGAACTCGGTTTTACTACTGGAAACGAGTCACGCGAGTTTGAGAAAACGACGATCCGAGAGAGGCCCCTCGTGAGATTCCCAAGTGCGCGGCCCGATTCGAGTCGTCCGATTTGTCCACTTCGGCTCGCGATTTGCGAACGATCGATAGAGGAGTTGTTTGATTTACGCGTGGAGAACGTTTTTGGTAAAATTGTATTTAAGCGTGGAGCGAGAGAAAAGTTGCCTGTATTGTGTAATGTTTCAAACTGCACTTGGAATGGGAGTTTTGAGTTGAAATAATTGATTGAATTGTACATTTCAGTGAAACAACTAGTTGTATGATGTTTGCTTTTCGTTGAAGTTAAGATTTTGGTTCAATTACATTTTTTTTTTAAATTGTCAGAAGTTGTATTGAGTAAAGTTCCATCGGATTTCTTTTGTATCACTGTAAAAACAAGTGTCTCATTTTGAGATAATTCACACAGTGACTTGTCAGTAAATTTATTAAATTTTCACAGTTATAGATTTTTATTATATTATAAAAATGCCTGATTTTGAAAATGAAAATGCACTTGCATTGCTGTAAATTGAAAAATTAATAATTCGTGTGTAGATTATTGATTTGTCTTCGCATTAATGCATAAAAGAGTAATTTTAACGGAAGCATTTCTCTCCATGTACTTTGACGTAGAGATATACATGAGACGTGGATGAAATTTGATATTTGTGGATCAAAATATTTGTGCGTTCGGTGAAGGTGAAAGAGGATATGAGTTGAAAGTAGAAGATTTGTTGTACGTTATTGTGGAAGAAACGTGTACCGTTTTTTTCTCTCTTTTTTTTAGAGTTTAAATCTCACTGTTTTTATAACAATTCTATCCTATCGTTTTCAAATCCCTAATTCAATTTCGAGACATTGATCAAACGGATTTTACAAAAACAGTCTTACGTTTAATTAAAAAAAAATAATAATAAATAAATATATAAATACATACATAAATCATCGAACAAAATCTTTTTTAATTGTCTTATCGTTTATTGTACGAAAATTGTTTTCCATAATTTTTCACATTTAACATTTAAGTTGTAAAGAGTAAATAAGTAAAAGTAAGTTTAATTAAATTTTAAGAAAGACAGTTTTGCAAGAGATTAATGTTTAATTTTTAATTAGTGTCAAGTAAAAATCTTGGAAGTATTTTAATAATTGTAATTTGAAATATAAATTTATATGCGACGAGAATATGATGAGCTGATGAAAGTTTGGATTTAATTGTGAATAAAGTAGGTGAGACTAGAAATTAATGGACATTCAACGTGAACTCAATTGAAATATGTTTAATTATAAATTCAAAAGTTGAAAAGTTGAAATGCATGTTTGTAAAAAGATGACATTTATAATGTGGCAAGAATATTGTAAATGTATTACTCATTTTATGACTTTTCATAAAATAAACGTACTCACTCGAAATTAAATGGATTTAAAAGTAGCTAGTAAGAATTAATGAAAGCGCGATTTCAAATACAGAAATTATGAATTTAAATTAGGCAACTATATCAGCTTCGTTAGTTTACTAAAGAAAAGTCTGACTTTGCATCGAAATGTTCAACGCGTTTGCAAAGACTGCAAAAATCGAACGAAAACAATAAAAATGCTGATTAATTTTCAAGGTTATTTCGTCCGACTGGTCCCCAACGAAAAAATTATATTGAATCGCGGGAAATGAGTGGCGCCGTGAATTACAAGCAGATCAAACGAATCCATCGCTTGAATTTGTCTCGCGTCGCGTCAGGGGTAAAATGTAAAAAGCTATATTTTCGACATAACCGAAGTGTTTTTATTTCGCGCCAACGACAAATTATTCAGCATGCGTCTTTGTTCGCTCAAAACACGGTAATTGCGATTATGAAAACTGAAATACGATCGTGAAAACGACGGTTTTTTGGCCCGCGCCCTTTTTCCGCACATAACTCTCGGAGGGACACCGATAATTCGATTAAGAAAAGAAGGAATTTCCGTTTCACCAACTCCATTTTCTTTCTTTTACTTTCACCAAGTGAGTAAATTACAATTGTCAGAAATTAATTGCAAAATGAATACGACGACAAAAAATGAAGCTTACGAATTCGAATTTTCATGATTTTCTTCTCAACTTTTCACTTTTCTCTCTCGTATATTCGACAACAAACCTTCACCGAGATAACGAAATTTGAATCTGAAATCGACCATAATACGAGGCAAAAAAATTGAAATCAACAAACAACGAATGAATTCTTTTTCGATCGCTCGTACCTTCCTTCCTTTTCGAAAAACAACAATGTTTCGATTGAACAATGCTAACAACAACGCGACAGAAGAAAGTTCAATAACAAAGCAAATAATTCAAAAATTCTCGTAAAGGAGCGCGTTGTTCAAGTTGAACGAAAAGTCGCCGTAATACTCGCGTATCCTTTGATCTCGGCGAATCGATCGCACGATTTACGACTGGGCGCGCCTCGTCGACCGAAACCGGAAGTGCAAAAGTGGCACCGGGTATTGGTACGGAAGTGCACGCCGTTGGATATCCGGACGCTAAAAATAGTGAGCTAAGCAAGTGTTGACTCGATAAACATGGCGCGTGTAATGAGCAGGACGCCTGTGTGTGAAGCGAGTACGCGCTTACGCCTGAACCCGACGCATGTGTACATATGATTTCATTACCGATGCGACGACGTCCCGGTCATCCTACGGCAGCGAGGTAATACAGATTTATCCAATCAAATCGCACGACCTTTCAAGCCGTGCGATCAAATTTCCCTTGCCTTTTAAACTCGTACGGTTGCCTTTCCACCTGCCTTATCAGCCATTCAGATTGTGGAAAATCAATTCGCAATTCATGTTTATCCATCGTACTTCGAGTCGTGCAATTTTATTAATTTGGAAGTTAAAGTCAGTTGAAGAAGAAAAATTGTTATTTATTATCGGTGCACTGCAAATCCAAGTGTCTTATTTTGAGACATTTCTCAAGTTTGAGACACCAAAAGTGTCTCAGAATGAGACACGTGATTTTACAGTGTGAATAAACATTTTGTCATTATTTTAACCACAGTTTCGTTTATCTGTACACTTAAAAAAGGTTGTGGATTTTAAATGTATGTAATGTGAAAATCAAATTTAACTTTACAGATTAGAATTAAATTAAAATTTAACTTTACAATTTAACCTTACAGATTTAATTGTTCCACTTCAAATGCTAAGCTTCACTTTTGAGACATTTTTTGAACTCTAATTTTACTTTACATGCATTTTAAATTTACTTTCAATTTAAGACGGAATATAATACAGTTTTCAAAAACAACTAATTCTAATTTACATTATTAGAAAAAATTTAACTATAGAATCGGTTAAAAAATACCACAGCCTTTGTAAATATAAAGATAACATTCGGAGTTGCTTACTAGTACTCACTGAAAACAGTTGTCGAACGAACGTGCGCCTGCAGTTGGGTGAAATGGTATATTTCAACGTAAGTGGCGCCTGCCACGTGTGTTAAACGACATTTTTCACCACGAGCACCCACGCTGTAACGCATTTTATTGCATAGCTATGATTAGTAAAAAGGTAGTAAACGATAATCGATGATTATCATCACTTAATCATCATAATTCTGCTCGGTTATTCCTATGGAAACTTTTTATAGAGAAAGTTTATTTATTTTACACGAAAAAAATTAACTTACTAATTATCGAATGATTGTTAATAAAAATAATTAATTACCATCGTCGTTATAATAAGAAATGTTAATAATGTTTTATAACTTACATTTTAGAGACTTTTTACAATTTTATAATCATATTTTCATGGAAGTGATGATTTTTTGTCATAACGTACTATTTTCATGTTACGGCAAAGTGATTAAAAGACGAATAATGATGAAATAGGCAGGTTTCACCTTGAAGATAGGATTAATAAGCCCGTCCCATCGTGCTTCCTGTCCTTATTGAGAAAGGAAGAAAGATGGAAAGAAAGAAGGAAATAAAAAGAACGATTGACTCGCCCTAGTCAACATATTGGACGGGGATCGGGGCAACAAAAGCACCCTGCCCGGCCGAATCGCATTGTTTTCGTCGACGCCCAATCGGCTATTGACTCGGTTGTTTTGACATTTGACGAAACGACTGTTTTCACCTGGAGGCGAAACAATGGCGCGAAGAAATAATCATCGTATTGAAATAAAGCGATGAATCGGTCGAGATCGGTTCAATAAATTTCACGCGCGCTCGGCCGGTGCGCCGGCCGATAATTGCGTTCGATTATTTATGTATTTGCGCCTCGCGTTTGCAAGTTTATTTATTATTTTCATCCCGGGATTTCCTGCATTCACGGCGCCTTAACGAACCGACCCCGTTTCGTTTGCCGAGATGGATGCCCGGGGGCTGTTTAATGACGGCTCATCATGCCACGGCCAACTTTTTTCATTCGATGCTATTGTAAATCAAAACTTTTCATCGGTTGCGAGATAAAGGACGACTCCTTTACGACACGGTGTCGGTATGTTGACCAAATTTTTCGTGTAGCCAAAATAATTTGTCATTTTTATTATTATCACCACGATCATTATTATTATTATTAAGAATATTAATATTAACTTTATTAATAAAATTAATAATATTAACTTTGTTAATAAAACGTATTCATATTTATTATGTAATAAAAAATGTCAGTGGCACATTTATAAATCTAGTAATCGAATTTCTCGAAAATAAAGGATAAATAATTTAATCTGCTGTACGTGTCGAGTAATTAATCGAATTAAATCTGATTCGTGTCGTTTGTAATCAATAACTTCAACCAAAAAGGCTGTTCATGGAAAATAATTTTGCATATGAATTTTCGATTTGTCGCGTAATTATTCTGATAGATTGTTATTATAATACGTTGCATTACACGACAATTGATTGATTTTAAATTTAATTGCGTATGTATTTATTAATACGAAAAAAAAACTCATTTGTTTTTGTAAAAAACCCAATCTTTTAGTAAAATAAAAACAAAGTACTGGTTCTTTCCAAAGTATTATTTTTTTGCTTCTTAGAAAGTTTTAAGAAACATTTTCCTTATAAATTTTCTTTAAATGAAATTTACATCGACCAATTGAAATGAATTTGCGTTTAATTTACGTATAAAGACGGATTTCAAAAAACACACTTAAAAAAAACTTGTCATTTTTCATTTTTCGACAAGTTATTTATGAAACTTTAAAACCTAATAAACTTTTACCTTTGTTACAGTGTATTGTTGTATTTAATTTTCCTCGATGCAAGAACTTTTTTTTCACAACAAATTTACGATTAAAATGAAATGTAAAGTCACAATTTTTCGATTCATATTTCGTGAGATTGCCACATTCATAAAGCGCTCGCGGAGACAACTATGAAAAGACAATCGACGGTATATAACTCGACGTGAGGCAGTCGATGAAATGACATTTCACTGCCGACAAGCCGCTGACAAAATTTTGTAATATAAATTCAGCTCGATGCGCGCTCAAAAAATAACCGTCGAATCGAAATATTTTTGCGAATTTTATTACGTCGTTATGGAAGCGTATACGTCATCGCATGCCGTCCCGTCATTGCGCAACATTTACACCAAGAACTCTTTACATCAGGTCATGTAAATTGGTTGATTCAATTAACATAAGCATGCTTTTAATAGAAGCTGTGAGGAAAAGAAATTGGGATGCGAGCAGCCGTGGTTCGGATTAAAGTACTAGTAATTGCAGAAGTTTCGGGCATAGTTATTTGAGTGCCAATTATGCGTAATTATTTTATATCGATTTAATTGATCTAATTATTCAACAAAAATTTAAACAATTTGTATGAAAATGATCTTACGTGAAAAGTTGTTAATGTACCTGATTCTTTAATTAATGTTATAACAATTTTACCCTATTTCATAAATCTCATTTTTATTATTATAAATATTCATTTTTAAACGTTCGGCGTTGAGTTCAGTATGTTGCATTGTTAAATTAAAAATGAGTTGTTTCAATGACGTTTTTTATCAGTGCACTTTTATTTTGCCATAATTTATATTTATATTCATATTATATTAATTTATATTGAATTTTCTTACCAAGCCATAGATGATTATGTAATCAAAAAGGTACGAATAGGAATGTTGTGAATTTGATTGAAATTTTAATTAATCTTGTACAAAGTTTGACGATTTAAAATTCCGCAGTCGGCCGTAATTCGGTACAACTATTTTCGAATTTAATAACTTAAGCTCGAACAAAAGGTTTGCGCGTAAATCACTGAATAATTTGTTGGTGTAAATGTTTTGGCGAAAAAAAAAACGCGTCACTATTCTCGTATTTAAACAAAAGATTGCGGTAACTCTTTGCCGGTGACTGTAATTGTGTATTTTCATAATCGCGTTAAAATGTATAACATAAACTTGACGCATTGTCTGAAATCAGTTGTGTACCTTTCGAGTCGTCCCCGTCTTTCGGTTTCAATTTCGCCAAGTAAATCAAACCCGTAGCTATTTTTCTCGATGATTTATCGTTAGTCCAATTATCGGGCATATTCTACTTAATTGATTTGCACCAAACTGTTTGCAACTGAAAATGAACGATTGAAAATTGCTATTTCTAGAAAAGCTTCGCCCGCTAATTTCGTTGATTTAATTTACCGACCTTTTGGTCGACGTTTCGCGGTTAGAGGCAGATGGGAAATTACATTACTAAAAAATGAAATAAATAATCAATATCGTTTGGTGCAATCTAAAGCATTTTTTACCTAAAACTTTAACTTCTGATTCGAAATTTTACTTTATACATTATATTAAATAATACCAAAACGATATTTCTTCAGATCAATGCGAATTCCAAAAATATTTCTATGAATGATTCGTCCATCAACTTTATAATCAATTTTCCGTAATAAAAAAGTTATTTTTCAAAACAATAAAGGAAGCAAAAAAAATGAAATAAAAAATGAGCGCAAACGTCTGCGAATTTAATGTAGATGAGCTGGTCAATGGTGTCGTCACACAACGCACGACTACGTACAATTTGGATAATTGGCCGGCGAATGAATAATGAAATAAAAAGTCGTTTGCAGTATCGATTGACGAGTTGCGCGACGTACGCACGCTCAAGGCCGTTAGGGCATCGCACTGATCTACTTATTCCCTATTTTCGTCGATAAATCGTGGTTAACGGTCGTGATTTATGACAGTTTTGCGTAAACTTCGCCGGAGAACAACTTTTTACGCATTGTGATGAAAATTTCGACGACGCCGTAAAGACACGTGTCGATGGTTATCACGCGGCCAAGATCGAAGGGAGCGTGACGAAAGTGCGCGCGCAAACTTTTTGACGTGGATTCCAACTTCGAGATTTACGTTTATAATCGGCGTCGCTTTTATTAAATTTCGAGCTCTTGAAACGATCGATGATTTACCGCGAGAAAAATTCGCGCCCGCTTTTTTCGACTCGACCGTTTTTTATGAACTGTTAAATTGTATGTTCCTGTCGTCGGAAAATGGAAGGATGCATCCATTGATGCAAATAAGAAATTATTATTATTCAATAACAGCAAGATGTTTTGAAAATTTAAATAAAATTGAAACTCCATTTTTCTTCAAGTCATTATTTTAATATAAATCTAGTTTTTTTAATCTCTTTTTTAAGTTTCAAAATATATTAAAGTGGTTATATTAGAACATTCTTAAAGGAATTAAAATCTTACTTGATTCCAATTTCGATATTTCGGATTCCACAAGGAACGCAATTTGGATCAAATTTCCGTAACAAAAATCAGATCTGGATCCATTGCAGTGGTGACAACTGCAACTCCGTAACCACGGTCGTTTTCAGTAATTACAACTGTCTTGAAGCAGATTTCATCGGTTTAAATATTAAAGCCGTGTTGCTATATTTTCAAACAAGTCGCTGCCTCAAGGCTTTGGTGCATCAACCGCTGGCTAATCGTTACGTCTCATTATATATATACCCGCTCTTTTTACACTTTGTGTTACTTTGCTTCGGATATTAATTTCGTCGGTGCCGCACTGACGACGCAGAATTAACGGCTTTTGTTTTAACGCACTCTTGGGAGGTTGCAAATTTTATCGCGCTCCGCACGCGCCCTGCATTAAACCACATAACGAATGCATCGATATAAAAAATGAAAACAACAATCTTTATTTTCAAATGATTCGCCTAACAAGTTTATGTCGTGGAAAAAAAATTAAATGACGAATCGCCCACGCAAATAATTTGTATTTCAGCTTAAACGTTCGAATAATGTTGGAAAAACGTTGATTTAACGTTACGTCTATTTGTGCGAAAATAGAATTTATTTGGTTTATATCACATTAGCTTATAATATTACAAATTATCAATTCAATCAATTTATTAAATGTTCGATGATATGGTATTGATTCAGCATTATTAAACATCGAATTCTAATAGAAAATTGTTGTAACTTTTAATCAACGTCATTGCAATGTTAAATTAAAGATTTAATTTAACGTTTTATTTAAGCGAACCATTTTTTCCCCTAAAATTAGTATTAAATCGTTGTTTGATTTCACTTTGAATACTCGTTAAACGTAATAGACACTGGTGCGGAAAACTTTGTGTGAAACCCGAGAGCGCGCCCAAAGTTGCAATAAATCTCGCATCGTGGGTTTAGAATAAAAAGTCGCTTTGTCAGATGGAATTTGCCGAGGGTTTCGGTCACGAAATACAACTGAATATTTGATTACATCGACAAGAGTTTTGGAGAAAGCGTCGTTTCGTTTCTTCTTTCCCTTTTTTTTTTTAATTCTTTTTTTCTCGCGTGACATCGTCGTAATAACGTTAATATTGCCGTACTCGCAGGACGTTTAAAATGCATTCGAGTGTTTTGCGACTGAAAAACAAATTAGATGCAATCAGGGAGCGAGTTTTTAAATACGGTTAAGCGACATTTACAATTCATTTGGGCGAGTTTAAATTGAAACAAATCGTATTAAAGTGTATTGAAAGTAGAGATTTGCAATTTAAAGGCGATTAATTTACGTTCTTTTAAACTGAAATAGACACTATTAAATCGTAAATCGGGAGTTAAATTAAGAAACTGCGTTTGGCTGGATCAATAATAATTGTTGATGAAATTGTCATAAACATTCTTTCTCCTTTTTGCCGATTATCGATTCGCGAAAAAATCGCCATCGCAATTAAAAAACTTAACGCCCGAGAGAGACTCGTTTGTTGAAAGACATCGTTTAACATGCAATAATTTCATTATTATCGCGAACAAAAGAAACAATCGATGTTTCACAAATTACGTGTCATCAGCTCAACGACCGCGAAATAATAAATGATGCGATTACTAGCGACACGAGCAAATCTATAACCGATATCGTTGAAATATTGATAACAAATATTCTATCTTATCAAAAATGAATGTCACGATTGCAAGAATGAAATGAAATTTTCCGAACCATAAAATCAGATTGACGGTAACGTGATTTCAAAGATTTCGTCTAATAGAGTGTTTTATTATACATGGGTTGATGGCATCGTTTGAAATCGTGATATGGATTAACGTGGAATAATGCATGACGCTTATAGTTACAAAACAATGTAACATTTTACTAATGTGTAATTTTGATTGATTTTACAATTCGTCAGTGGAAAAAATGAATATGTAATGAATATGTAAGAGACGAATTGAGACTCTTTGGTCGGGATGAATCTTTAATGAGGAAAAACGTCTAAGCTGATGTTTAAAAAATTTTGATGAGCGTAAAAGTAAATTGACACTCTGTCCAAAAGAAGCTCTTAAAATGTTAAATATTGTTACGTTCAAAATGATTAGTTGTGAAATTTTTTGGAAATGTTCGGAGTATATGACAGAAATTTTATAATGCAACAAGATGATTGATTTATTAACTTCTCTTACATTGTTTGAATTGATTTTACTGTCGGAAAGTAAAGTATAAGCATTGATAGTTTAGATTTTTCGAATTTTTAAATACTTTTGTATCATAACAAATTTTCTTTGAAAACGTAATTTCATAAATGAACAGGAAACAAAAAAAGTTTTATCGGAACAATCGTTTAAAATGAAATCCCGATTTAATTATGGGAATAATGTTATTAATGTTATCGCAATAATAATCACTTCCTTGACAAGATTGCAGCCAACATGCCACGTTTCGTATTTGATTTTGCGTCGAGATACGACAGAGGAATATTAAAACTGGCACCTTTTATCGCGAAAGCTCACGGAAGAAATATATACAGGGCAAACTTGCTATTTACCTTTTAATAAATTATTGCGATTTATTTCATCAGAAATATGATAATGTGTGTGAAATTGCCACCACTTGCGAGTTCACGGATTTCATTTCAAAAGTAACTTCTTGATTTAGAAAAGTTATTTTCAAGATACTAACACACAAATTTAAAGAGTAATTTGTAATAAGATAAAAAAAACTTGCATTTATAACGATGATTATTATTACCAATATTGAATATAAACATTTGAATAAAACTTAATGTAATAACTTTCCTTTGATTGTGAATAAGCAACAGAAATTTTTTCTTTGAAAACAATTTCAAGTGAAACCAAAAGCCTTCGATTAATGCGTTAATCGAAGTTTTTTTAATCGGAATCACACGTTTAAACCACTTCGACAAACTTCCGTTATTTCCTGTCAAAAGAAGTTCGAGGGAATTAAAAGTATAATGTGGATTAATTCTTTTTTTTCAATCTCATCACAATTTCTCAAATGCAATGTTAATTTATGAAGACAAGAAGTGGGTAAATAAAAATAAGAGGAAGAAAATGAAACGGCACAGTGACAGCGCGCGAAAGTAAACAACTTTTTTAGCACTCGCAGTCCAAAAATTGCAAAGCGACGAAGAAAGGGACGAGTTCTCTAGAGAGTTGTATAAATTCACGGACCAAGGATCGTTTTAAAATGTCCACAACTCTTGAGCTTAGCTTTTTCAAATACAAATAAGGCCAAAACGTTAATAATTAATAAATTGTAATTCTGATTTATTTAAATTCAAACAAAATATAAAATGTTTCGCCTTTAACAACTTTGGGTATATTTTTGTAACATTTTTCTGTTATGGTAATACCTTTTATTCGCGCATAAAAATGTATTTGTTTTTGACAATTTTTTAAACGCTAAATAAACATTAATATTATTAACTGAATAGACGGATTTTTTTAAGAAAAAGTAATTTTTTGTAAGTAATTATGTAAAGGGCCGATTGTTTTTTTGTCAGAAAGAATTTTCCAGGTAATGATTTTCGCAACAAAAGACGCGCCGCCGCTGATCAGAATTGTCGTAGGCGCAGATACCGCGCGCTCGGCGTTGAATGCGAAATGAATATTGACGTACAGTTTGACGCGCTGAAATTGGACGAATTCAAAATTTCTGCGAATTTGAAACACGTCGTCTAACTTTATCTTCAAAGAGACTGACGTTGCCGAGGCAAATTGTGATATCTGTTTCAACTTGTGCTGGAAATGACGTTCACAAAGTTTGCCATTAAAACTACCAGAACTAAAAATTTTTCTTTTTCACTATTAAAAATTCCATCGACTTTGTCGCCGTAGATAAGTAATTGCGAATTTCTTGCGTTCTTCGGACCAATTACAATTGTATGTTTTTTACCGATAACTTTCAGAATACTAATGTTTTTTAAACAAAATTTACATTTCGGTAGAAAAAAAATCTTTTTGTAAATGTTAAAGTAAATGTTAAATTATGATATATAAATATATCGAAAGCAGGTAAGAAAGTAGTGCTTTGTTGCATTGACTTTTTCACTTCATATTTTTATCAGTTGATTAAAGTCAACGGAGACCTCATCTCGACATTTGCAACTTCAAACAGAATATTTGGATAACAACTGCGCGAAATTATGATCCTCAGGATCGGCGGCTTATTATTTGATGCGATAAAAAGCAGACATTGCGACGCGGTGTTTTATGCACGAAGCTTTCGTCGGCGCGCCCGGCTTATTTTGCCTGAAGAACGCGGCGGATGTCTTTACTCCACTGGGATGAAAAGCACGGATGCGCATGTATAATACACGTAACATCTACCGCCGCATATCCGAGCGCAAGATTTCAATTAGGAAAGTTCAGGCGCCAATTTTTCGCATGCGAACTTCCTTGTCTCGCTTTGCGCTCGGCTATTGCCCGAGACACTGCTTTCGTCTCGGATTATTTACGGAATTTATTGTCAAATCGCACGATTCCACTCGCGTTTGCTGATTAATTCTGTCAAATGCACGGTTTAAGAATTGTATTTACTTTTATGCACACGTGTAGAAGCATGATTTTAAAATGAATTTATAATAAATATATTTTTTAATACAATTTATATTTCCGTACGTAAATCAATATATATCTCGTAAGTGAATTTACTTTTTGCACAGTTTTTATGAAAAAAAGTGTAAGCATTTTCCAAACTTTGAATTCGTTAGTAAAATAATGTAAAAAATAAGCCTATGAATTTTTTTATTATATGTGTATGAATATGAGTTCATCATAATGATGTATCAATCATATGAATATGCACTCATACATCTCATATATTCATTAAAATAATTGCTGCGTTTCGCAATTCGATCATGGAGAGCAAATTTCATTTCCGGCAGTGAAGCATAAATCAACATAAAATGTATGAAAGCGCCGTCGAAAATCGTTGTCTTGATCGAGCGCATACTTTGCGATCGCTCGCCGTGATTTCAATACGCTCGCCGGCGGAAACTTTGTGCATTTATGCAAATACGCGTGTCTGTCGTTCATTCGAGACGAACTCGCGAACTTAATTTCCCGTCAAACAATGCAAATGTCTGACTGCGACTGTCCTTTTATTCTTCCCCCCCCCCCCCCCCTTCACCGCCCGGCCCCTTTTTTATATTATTTCTGACGACATCAAACGCCGTCCTTTGCGATCGATGTTCTTTGAGCCGCGCGCCCGGCGAACGAAAAATTTGATTTCATTCGATTATCCGCAGTTTGTTTTTTCTAAAAAAACAATAGTGTCATGCGCGGCGCGACTTTTACAGTTAAAAGAGACATTTTAATAAAAGAACTTGAGAGTTCGATGCTTCGAGTTTATCGCGATGCCACACTCGGGAATTATTATCTAATTTAATCTTTTCTTTTCACTTTTCCATTCCGCTGGGACGTATTAAAAAAAATTATGACCAACGGCATCTTTTACGTTTGAGAAGATTGTCACTTCAATATTTCAGCTTGGGAAATTCTTATAAAAATGAGAAGGAAATCGGCTCAAATTGGAACGGAAATTTTGATGGAATTTCAATGAAGAAGAAGTTTTATACGTATATAATATACGAGTTCGAACTTAGAATAATTGTTGTATAATTTATGTTTATAAATTGCAGGAAATCGACAAAACTCAACACAAAATAATAAAAGTAAAAATAATAAGGTAAAGTAGTCAATGAACATCAATACAGATATATTTCTGGTAAAATAAAGAGATTTTACAACAAAAGCCGTCATTTTTTTATACAAATTTGTCCAACTTCAAACCCGTATATTATGTATGTATGGAACTTCCTGTAAATGAATTTCAGTAAATATTCTAAGTCGATGAAAGTGAAGTTTGACTAAATTACGTAATTGCAGTTTCACTTGCACTTTCAAATATTGCATGCAAAAATGTGTTACTTTTTTATCAAAATTAATTTTTTTTAAATTAATGCTATTAAAGCACGTACTTTTTGCTGTACACATTTTTCCTGTTTTTATGGGGGTGATAAAAATAATAAGTAAACTTGAAGCCGTGCAACGTTGCTTGCTTCTGAGCTTATGATGAGTTTTATCGAATGGCAAAGGTCGCGTGATATAATGTTCGGTTTTGTTTTCAACCAAGTTCGTGAAAATGTAAATTTGCCTCGAAATACTTTGTAGATGCGTTACAGAACGGTTATGTCAATATTACGGAAAAATATGGATAAATAAATAAAGTACTAAAGTTTCTCACTGATAAATAACTGATTATTATGTAATGTTGATATAATTTAATATTTTATACAAAATTTTCTGTTAAAGGTTTATTATAAAATATTTCATTACAATTTTAATTGAACTTCGAATAAACTGATATTGACAACCGTACGATTGCAAGTAAACTTCTTTCTATGAAAACTGTCAATCAATTTTCCAAGAAGTTGGTAAACCATCGAAATTTCAGTTTACAAAGCAAGCATGAATTGTGAATTGTATTCAGTACTTTCTTATTTTCGTAAGATACATGGAATAACACATTTTCATACATCTGGCCGATCAATCGAAATGAAAATATAGAACGAAAATGGAAAATAAATAATCACAGATCAAAATGAAAGTAAAAAATAAACGAATAAATAAATAATTTAAAATTATATTTTGACGCCTTTGATTTGAATAATGAAAAACTTTAAAGCACTTTTAATTTCGCATCAATTTAAACTTTTCGATCAGCCGCGCGATAAAACATCGTTGGGGGAAAAAATAATGAAACGCGCAATAAACCGCGACAAATTTGATAACCTCGTCCGTTTTTTAATATTGTTTCATGAAATTTCAAATTAAGCCGGTTTCTTTGGCAACGCAAGGCGGTATGGTTCATTGCTGTACACGAGGGATTAATAAGATGAAAATATAAATCGACTGATGTCGCGGGGCAAAGAAATGCCGTTCTTTATCTATGAAAAGATAATTCCCCGTGTAAAAAGAAATTGCTGCCAGCACATTGACGTCGTTGTAAACTTTCTTACGTTTTACATTTTTATCAAAATCTACACCGGTGCAACGAAACGTACGGCATCGGATTTTACATATGCATTGCGAGTTTTACAAAGTCGAAAGAGTCTCTGCTTCAAAGGAAGAAGATTATTTTCATAATGCATGAAATTTTAGTTCGAAATCTGGTTACATTACATGACTGAAAAACCGAAATCGTGCAATAAAAGTTCAATAATGAAATTGAGATCTAATTGTATGTCATAAAATGGAATATTACACACAAAAATCTTTAACTTCATTCAAGAACCACTAAATTGTGCGATTATTTTCTTCGATTAAAACCTAACTTTTCTTGGTTCAACAACATTTATTCTTGGCAAAATATCAAGATACATTTTGTCTTGAATCAAGAAAATTTTTCTTCACTCAATGCATCCTTTTTGTGAGTTTATATTGATTTTTGTTTACTGCGGGTCTTATGAAAATAGGGTATAATCGTAATGTAATGTAGATCTAACTTTGGTATAAGTTTAAAACACCATTCAACACGTAAAAATGAAATATTCTATGTCAATATTTATTTTAATATCGAACAACTGAATTCGGATGTTGAAGTCGATGCAGCGTAACGTAACTTTGGTGAGACACGTAGTAATGCCGGCCTTCTCTGAAAATAACTTCACTCAGCATTGTTAGCATGTCAACGCAACTTATTACTCAACATTTGTTTCAATTAACCGAAACGTTCCATTTTTGCCAACGACGTTGTACAAATTATTTACGATCGCGATGAAAAATTTTTTTAGACGCGATAATGAAGCGAAAATTTTCTCCAATCTGTCGGCGCTACTTAGAAGCACATTTTTCAATCGCTTTTCCATTAGCGGGTCACAATGCGGCTTTCAATTGCAAAGTTCATCATCGAGGCTAATTATCATGCAACGTCAGTGTCTTACAATTGAGCCGGCGCAAACAATGGCGCCATTAATCACGCGCCCGTATAGCACAAATTTACAAACGAAACATTGACCGAAGGCACGTCCCGTCGATTTAGGCGGCCGCACGGTCCAACAAGCCCGATTTATTCAAACTCCACCGACCGCTGATTATCTTGCAATCGAACTTGGCGCCATTTATTGGCCGACGATGCGGCCTTCCCGTTCGCACCAACTTTCTGTTTGACTTGTCGAATGTCAAAGCTTTTCGGCTTCGAGCATTTTCAGGGTTGTTACGCTTTTGAATTTTCAAAATTCCCTGACTTTTCCAGGTTTTCCAGTACACAAAAATTGTTTCTCCAGCAAAATTTTATCATAAATAATTTCCGTTTAGTTTAATAAATAATGTTTTAGGGACAATACTACTAATGCT